>BPLR01003056.1:0-178163 GCA_021605095.1 Caerostris extrusa
CAGACAGCACACTAGAATATTCAATAAATTTCTTAAACGAACCTTATATGATCTGTAGAATCAATTATGAATGTTTTAAAATCTTAATTACTTTGAGAGTTAATGTTTACTTCAAAAGGTACAAATGTAAATAATTACTCTGTGTTTATGAAATTTCAAAATGCTATTCATATAACACGTACGTTTCGATAACAACCTGAAAAACCTCTATCATATGCATTGATTTTTATATTTATTTCAAGTAACATCTGTATAGAAAGAGATTCATTTAATATTATTAAAGGAATTTATTAAGTGCTTCTAAATATTCGAGTGATACTGCATTAGATCCACTCATGCATATGAATGGATTTCGAAATAGCAGCTAGAAAAACAAACACATTTTTCAATTATAATATTTATTTACTTTCTGCTATTAATGCTAAGCAATTAAAATTTCTGCATTTCTGTTTTATTTTCAGTATTTCAATTTATTTAGTTACGTTTCAAATGAGACTTTATATATCCCACGCCTCAATCTACGCAACAAGTTAAAAAGGTGAGGTTGAAAATAATAAAGATGGAAACTTAAAATTACAGAAATGCGCGAATACAATAAATTTTATCATTACTTTACTATCATTCCATTTAAACACATCATCCTTACATTTATCTTTGCTTTGGTTTGCTATATCAAATAAATGAAATTAAACAACATATATCATCTTATTATAGCTGCAAAATATAAACAGGAAGAAATACACAAATAATAAACAAAAAACATAAACAAAATAACCAACACAAATACATATTAATAAATACTAAACACACAAATAATATAAAGTAATTAATTAAATTAAATTAATTTTTAATTAACTCATATGTTATTTATAAATGAATGAAATTATAAATAAAATCAAATAAATATTAAAATAAATAAAATTAAATATTAAAATAAATAAAATTTGAATATTAAAAATAAATAAAAACATTAAATAACTAAACACTGTAAATAAATATAAATAATGTGATACATCTCAATTTTCTAAAATAAAAATCATGAAACTCCTAAGTCTATTAAAAATTTATACATTTCCGGCTTTATTTCAGTATTTGAGTTTAATTAGTTTCTGTTTCAAATGAAACTTTATTTAATTTATTTAGCCTCACGCCTTAACCTATGGTAGTACTAAAATGGCGAGGCTTGAAATAACAATCATAATAATAATAATAAAAATAAACTTAAAATTACAGAATTACGTGTGAGTAAAATGAATTTTAATAATACGTTGTTATAGAGAAAAGAAAAATACATTAATTACGGACCCCTGTAGCAGAGCGTTTGAAGAGTTTTTTGTTCTACTTTAGAATGTCTTTAAATGTAATCAAATTTATTCGAATGATTTAATAAATAAATCTCCATATGATAGGTGATCTTAAACATCCATTAATACCGTATTGTTGTAATATAAATTGCTCTTATTATGTATCACAATATGTTATCAACTTAATGTTTCGCTGCTTAAAGTTTTTAATATACTTTCACGACTATTTATATATGACAATCATTACTGAAATTTCAATTAAAACACATGTGACATCTATTATAATACGCATCTATTACAAATGAGGAAATATGCTGCTTTAAATATTTATTTTAATATTATTCATTCATTCAAACACATAACCAACACACACTCAAAAGCCAAAACATTATGACCACCCCAGATTTTTGCAATGAACCGCCTCACATGGATGACGTGGAAGGCAAGTGATCAGGTGGGAATTGGTATTTAACAGGTATTAAGTGGTGGGTATTAACTCCGCAGAAGGCGGGTTGGAAGCCTTCGTGCTGTGCGCCAAAGATGGGCCAACTCGTTATTGACAGGTGGTCATAGTCGTTTTGGCTCTTGAGTGTATAAAATAATAATATAAATAATATATAATAATATATAATAAAATAATATAGTATTTTTATCCGTTTTTATTTCTTATTTATTGTACAATAATGTAATCGAACTATTGTGAATAGCTCCATAAATAGGAAACATTTTATTTGTAATTATACAATTTATGTCCTTGAAAATATTTTTAATATTATTGTCTTCTTTCTCCCGGCGCGCCAATTTTGCTAGCTCTCTGGCTGTTGGTACCATGGTGGCGTCAGGTTCGGAAATATCGGGGGTGGTGTGGATGTTGGTTGGTGGCACAGAATCCACGTTAAACACCAGGTATAGCTCAAATAGCGCCAAAGTGTGCAAATGACGGTAGAGCGGCAAACCCAGCACATTGGGCAGTGAGCACCCCCTTTGTCGTGCTGGCGAAAAGGGTCAGTAGGCGTCAGAGACTTTCACCCGGAGAGAAATTGCCACAGCGCAACCAGCCTTCTTTCAAATAAATGGTTTAGTTTATAACTCCGTATCCCAAGGTAAATATATTTAACGCAAACCTGCATTAATTGGCTTATACAGACTTCTACTCCGGAGGGGAAGTATATTTACGCATCTTTGTGTGTGGCTCCGAGCCTTTGCTTCGGCTTAGAATTTGAGTCCTTCCACGAATCTATAGATAATAAAAAGATAATTATAGATATCGAATCTTGTATCTAATCTTAAATAATATATATTTCTTATTTGCTTCAATTGTATATATATATATATAGTATTTGTGCATTTATCAATAAAGGATTTCCAACCCGTGCCTCAAGTATCCCAACCCAACCACACACCTAGTTACAAGAATTGTTGCCCAATCTTCAGACTCAAATAAATATTAAATAAATTTCTTAAATGACCTTTGTAAGATCGTAGAACCAATTATGAATATTTTAAAATCTTAAATGTGCTGATGAGAAGTACAATGCTTTCATCAAAGGTAAAATGTAATAATTACTCTGTACTTATGAAATTTCAAAAATGCTATTCATTCAATCTCATTATGTTTCATAACAATTTTAAGTCCCTCATTCCAGTATCAATTTATATTTATTTGAACTTCAAGAAACAACTGTTTTGAAAGAGATTTGTTTAATATTATTAAATAAATTTATTAAGTTCTTTAAATATTCCAGTGCTACTGAATTAAATTCACTCAATGTATATGAATAGATTTCAAATGACACGGAGACCAAATAAATATATTTTTCAATTATAATATTTATTTACTCTTTACTATTCATGTTAGCAATTAAAATTTCTGCATTTCGGTTTATATTTCAGCATTTTAATTTAATTACTAATATACTATAATGAGACTTTATTTATTTTATTTAACCTAGTTCTCATTCCTGTATTAGTAATTAAAAAAGGTGACTTGTGAAAAGATAATAAAAAAAAATTTACAATTACAGAAATACGCGAGTTTGCTGATTAAAAATTATATCAAATAAATAAAAATTAAACAACATATATTATCTATTAAATCTGCAAAAATTTAAATAAATAAAAATAAACAAAAAAAATAAATAAAAAATTAATAAATAAAAAATAAATGAAAATATAAAACAAAAATAAAAATAAATGAAAATATAAAAAAATAAAAATAAATATAAATATAAATAAACAAAAATAAAGAATACATAATAAATAAATAAAAATATAAATAATCAATAACAAAGTAAAAATAAATAATGAATACAAAAAATAAAAGGAAATTATTTAAAAATAAATTTAAATGAACTATTTTATACAATTAAAATAATATTAAATAAAATAAATAAAATATAATGTATTATATCCATTTTCAAAATAAAATTATTAAATGAAGTCTATTAAAAATTTCTGTTTCGATTTATTTCAGCATTTCAATTTAATTAGTGGTGTTTATAATGAAAACTTTTATTTTATTTAGCTCACGCCTCAACCAATGTAGTAATTAAAAGGTGAGGTTTGAAAAAACAATAATAATAAAAAAATTAACAATTACAGTAATACGTGAGTACAATAAATTTTATCATCATTCCATGTATTTATTTTTTGGTTGATTAAAATTATATCAAATAAATGAAATTAAATAACATATATTATGTAATAATTCTGCAAAATATAAATGAATAATATAGATAAATAAATAAATGAATAATAAACGAAATATAAAATTGATTAAATAAAATATATTTTAACTAACAAATACTTTCTAATTTATTTAATTTTATAAGATTAAATAAATAAATCAATTAAATTAAGTTAAATAAAAACAAGAATGTAATGCATCCAATTTACAAAATAAAAACGATTAAATCCGAAGGCACATAATATAGCCCCAAAAAGAATATAATGTAATATAATAATTTTGGTATTTTAATAACTCTATAAAAAAAAAAGAGATATTTAATTAAAAAGAATAATATGGATTCTAACATAACTTTTTTTGGTAATATAATGGGGATAATTACGAAAAAACCCTATTATAAATTAGAAGTATTCATTTAAATTTAAAAATAGAATTATGCAGGTGAAATAAAAATATTTAATATCTGGATTTCTTAAATAAAAATAAAAATAAACTTCACATTAAAAATTACAAAACAAAATATTAATTATTTAAAATAAATTTAGGAAATTATGCTTTAAATGAACGTTATATTATTATACTTTCACATATCAATAACTTAATAAATTTCATGTACATTAACTTCAAATAAAAACTGCACGGGAAATGGTATTTTTAGTTTCATATGATTGAAATACTTATATTCAAAGAAATTCGATGTAATTTGATTAAAATGGCATGACATTTTTAATTTTTATATACTGGGAAATAAAAACATCCAGAAATAAATTGCATTTTTAAGATATCACATAGTAAGTTGCTTCGAAAATCGAAATTTTATTATGCTGCAAAGGTAGATTTACCCTACTGTTCTATAAAGTGTATTTCATTACTTTGCAGTAAAAATTGAAAAAAGACCTGACTATCAAGTTCTGTATAGATTTTGCTTCGAAAGAGCAAAACCTTTTTTTTGGCAGTCTGATCAGAAGTTGATTATATTTTGCCAGTAAGAAATAAAGTTACAAAATTCGAAATTTTTTAATACAGTTTTTTTTATTTATTTAAATTAAAATTTATATTTTCATATGTTTAAAAAGAAAAGTAATGTGATCATCATATCGTTCAGTTTAAAAATGATTGATTTTTATTTATTCATTTATTTACTTTTTGTTATTACGTTTTTTCGACTTTGTATAATATATTAAAATATCAATTTTTAAATATCAATTTTAAATTGTTCCCGATTGTATTCCTTTTATGATTACAAAGCAATACAATCAAGATAAATTTAAAATTGATATTTTAAGAATATTAATTTATTTTCCCTTTTGAAAATCAACTTGTATTCTTAAAAGTCGTATATAAATACCTCAAAACTGAAAATAAATTGTGCAAAAAGTGTTAGTATGGCAATACTTTTTTAAAAGTAGAATAATTTGTGCTGTTGATATTTGTGAGGAAAATCCCCATGTTGCAAGTATAAAAACAAAGTGAAGTATTTTCTCAAAGAGCAAGTTGGTATATCATTTGTTGGTATATCATTTTAAATGATATTGTAACAATACTTCCTCCTACATAATGAAAGCGGCCTGATGACAATTTGGCTAGAGCTCTGATCTTTGATATAGCTATAGGTACAGGCTATAGGTTTGAATCCTGACTATGGCGTGAATGGTTGTTAGTGGTTCGGGATTCAAGTTAAGCTGTAGCTCACGGTCTTATTAGTCCAAAGTGAGCACAAAAAGACCGTAGAGTGACAAATAAATAAACAAAACCTATACACTGACAAGAGCGCCCCCTACGGCATTCAGGAGAAAGGATGAGTCGGCCTGAAGACTCTCACCAAAGAGAAAGTAGGGCGCAACCTGCCCTACTGCTCCGAAACATTTAGTTTAATATCTCTTATCCCGAGAGGAATAATATATTTATCAAATCCTGCACATATCCGAGTGTTGGGTTTTTGCTAAGAAGTGGAGTCCTTCCACGAATCTATTATTACCTGCCTTTAAATGTGTTTAGCATTGCTTGTCTCTAATTGTATGTGTGATTTGTTTGTACGCGTGTCAATAAAGCTGTCTGCTCTTCAATCTGTGCCCAACCAAAATCTGGTTGCCCAACCTGCCCATTACAATTGTACATTTAGTTTTTTACCTAATGCATTGGATGATTTTTACTTTTTATTTTCAAATCAGTAGTATTCAATATCAACATGCAATCAATAGCATCCAAAATTTTTATGTTTATTAAATATCACATTGAATAAAAATGATAATTTAATAAAATGGAACACATTCAGTTATTTCATTTCCTTTCAAGTGAGCACTTTTTCGTAGGGAATTTATCTTAAAATCCATTTTCTATTCGAGTATCAATTAATTTTAAATAATTAATTCAATTCAAACAACTAATTGATTTGCTATTTTCAGACAATGTTTTTTGTTAGAATTAACTTTTAGCTTAGAAATTTCCACTTTTATACCTTTCTGCACGAAGAAGTAATGCATCAGCAAATTTAAAGCTACATTTCTTTGATTTTTGTTGACTAAATCACTATCTTCATTATATATTAACAACGTCTTTCAAGAGCAAACAGGCATGCTTCAGTAGAAATAGATTCGGGTGCTCCTTATTTTTTTTAAATAATATATTTTTAAAAAATTAATTTAACAGATAATTAATTTTGATATATAATTAATTTAAGAAATTAATATCTGGTTGTCCAGCCTGCATACTACAATATTAAATAAATTTCTTAAATGAACTTTGTAAGATTTTTAGAATCAATTATGGATATTTTAAAATCATAATTACTCTGATGAGAGTTAATGTTTAAATCAAAGGTAAAATGTAAATAATTACTCCGTGCTTATGAAATTTCAAATGCTATTCATGAAACATCATTATGTTTCATAACAATTTAGTTTATAATCTCTCATCCCGAGATGAAATATATTTATTACAACACTGCGTATTATTTGGTCTATAGACTCTCAACCGGTGTGGAAATGTACTATTGCGCACACCTGCGTCTATACGAGTTTCGGGTTTTCGTCTTAGAAATTGAGTCCTTCCACGAATCTTCAATTATCTTTCTTTAAATGTGTTAAATATTGTTTGCCTCTAGTTATACTTATGTGATGTTTGTACATGTGTAAATAAATCTGTGTTCTCCAACCTGTGTTCAAGTATCTCAACACAACCACACCAGTTACAATCTGATGGCCCAACTTGCACACTACATTATTAAATATCTTAAATTAACTTTGTAAGATATTTAGAATCAACCATGAATATTTTAATACTATAATTACTTAGAACGAGAGTTAATGTTTAAAATCAAAGGTAAAATGTAAATAATTATTCTTGCTTATGAAATTTCAAAATGCCATTCTCCAATCTGTATATTAAGTATGTGAACCCCACTACACCAATTAAAATCTGGTTGTGCAACCTGCATACTACAATATTCAATAAATTTCATAGATGAATTTTATAAGATCTTTAGAATCAATTATGAATATTTTAAAATCTTAAATAATGTTTCCATCCAAGTTAAAACTGAAATTAGTCTGTGCTTCCAAAATTTCAAAATACTATTCATATAACATCATTATGTTTCACAACAATTTAAATATCCCTATCCTAAACATTAATTTATATTTATTTGAGCATCAAGGAACATCTAAGTAGAAAGAGATTTGTTTAATATTATTAAAGGAATTTATTAAGTTTTCTAAATATTCGAATTCTATTGCATCAAGTTCGCTCATGTATAATGAATGGTTTTCGAAATGACGCAGAGACCAAATAAACATATTTTTCAATTATAATATTTATTTACTTTTACCTGTCTTGTTAGCAATTAAAATTTCTGCATTTCAGTTTATTTCAGCGTTTGAATTTAATTAATTACGTTTCAAATGAAACTTTATTTAGGACACGCCTCAACCTATGTAGTAATTAATAAGGTAGGGGTTGTAAAAAAAATAATAAAGAAAACTTACAATTATAGAAATACCCTGAGTACAATAAATTTTATCATTCCATTTTATACATCATTCCATATATTTATTTTTGTTTGGTTGATTAAAATTGTATCAAATTAAATTAAACAACGTGTATTATCTATTAAAACTGCAAAATATAAATAATAACAAAAAAATAAATAAATAATAAATAAACGAAAAAAAAATAATCAAAAAATAAAATAACATAATTAAAATTTATTATTATTTTTATTTAATTAACAACTATTTTTTTTAAATTTTATGAAGTTAAATACCTGAATAAATGAAACTAAATACTTACTAAATAAATAAATTAAAATTAAATACTTCAATAAATAAATTAAAATAAATAAAGAATAAACAAAAAAATACAAAATAATTAAATGAAATAAATTTTAAATACCCTTTTTTAATTTTATAAAATTAAATAAGTAAATAAATAAATGAAACTAAATACTTACTAAATAAATAAATTAAAATTAAATACTAACAATAAATAAATTAAATTAAATTAAATTAAATAAAATGATGTAAGACACCTAATTTACAAAATAAAAAAAATCATTAAATCAGAAGTCTATTAAAATATCTGCATTTCGGTTTATTTCAGTTTCTCAATTTAATTAGTAGCGTTTCAAATGAGACTTATTTACTTTATTTAGCCCAAAGCCTCATCCTGTGTATTAGTAATTGAAAAGACGAGGGGTGAAAAAACTAATAATAAAAGAAAACCTTACAATTTCAGAAATACGTGAGTACAATTAATTTTTATGCACAAAAGAAAATGTTAATTTCGAGCCTGCCACAGAGCGTTTCAGTAGGATTTTCTAATTTATATTTAAATAACAGATTTATTCGACAATTTTAATAAATCTCCATATAAAAGGTGATCTCATGTTTGCTATATTGTTATAATGTAAATTCTTTCTTATTATCTATATCGCAATATGTTACCAGCTTAATATTTTGCTACGTAAACATCTGAATATAATCTTTATCAGACTCCACACAAATATTGCCCATAAAATTTCTTACACACAGATTGCACATAAAATTTAGAATTTAATGTAAAACAAAAACAAGTAATATAAAAAAAAATTGTAAAGTCAATTCATTACATTTTTTCACTATACTGCAGAAAGTCCTTTATAAATAATTTTCATTCATTTTTTCAAGTTTATCTGGCGCCATCTATGGGTAGATATATGCAACTTAATTCTAAAAAACTTAAATTTAAATACTGAATTAATAGTTGAAGAAACTGTATTCACGTCCAGTGTTATCCACTACAAGTTAAAAAAAAACGTATTTGTACTAGAGTGGATGAATAAAAAGTATTTCCTGAAAGATTGAAAATTCGAACAAGATATATATAGGGAGAGTGTGAGCTAATAGAAGGAATTGAACAATTAACTGGAATATTAAAAAAAAAATAATAATAAAAAAAATGTAGATTTCCAAACGATTTTCTTTCCTTGAAAAATTTTATTTACTCTTTAAAAATAAAATTGTCTTTATTTTCACCAGACGATCTTTAATTATTTAAAGCAATTGTATATTATTTAAATATTTAATTATTAGTTCATGAAAATCGATCATGAATAAATCTATAATTAAAAATCTATAATGAACAAATATATAATTAAAAATGTATAATGAACAAATATATAATTAAAAATCTATAAGGAACAAATATATAATTAAAAATCTATAATGAACAAATATATAATTAAAAATCTATAATGAACAAATATATAATTAAAAATCTATAAGGAACAAATATATAATTAAAAATCTATAAGGAACAAATATATAATTAAAAATCTATAAGGAACAAATATATAATTAAAAATCTATAAGGAACAAATATATAATTAAAAATCTATAAGGAACAAATATATAATTAAAAATCTATAATGAATAAATATATAATTAAAAATCTATAATGAACAATATATAATTAAAAATCTATCAGGAGCAAATATGTAATTAAAAATTTATATTGAACAAATCTTTTAAAAATCTTTTTGGACTGAACTAGGATTAAAAATCTATAGTTAAAAAGTCGATAAAATCGATTTCTATAATATACAAATATAAACATATCATTAGTAAAAAAAAAAAAAAAAAAAAAAAAAAAAAAAAAAAAAAAAAATAGTTAATTATACAATTATTAACTCGTGAAAGGAAATTTAAATAAAAAGCTCATGGAAGAAATTAAAAAAATTAGTTCGTGAAAGAAATTTTGAAAAAAATAACCACTAATAAACATTAAAAGATAACCAGGAAATCAACAACGCATTCTCCCCAAAACATTATCCCTATATTTTATATTGCATATATTAAATCCAGAAAATTCGTTTTTCTAAGCTAAAAAATTATGACTGAAACTAATACACAGGCTGACATATGTTTATTGTGATTATGCAATATTTAAAATATCATTAAAAATGTTAACCAATATTCTCGTATCCATCAATCATAATCTGCTGGCCTATATTTCTATTTCTATAAATGTACATCGCAATATTTGGCCTTCATACGTTAATCTGCCTACAAATCACTTTAACCTGAAACAGTCCTGTATCATCAACCCATAAACAAAAGCCCTTTATTATCCATCAATCACCACAAAACATTAGTGGCATCCAACGTACTGAATGGATTAACGGAACGTGGGGCAAATCCGATAAAATACTCCTTCCCCATAGAAACTCGCGGTTCCAGGGGGTGATTGAATTCCAGGGTGCACAATCCATCATTCCATTCCCATCCATCTAGTCTTTTCTTCAGGGTGGCTTGGGGAAGAACGTGATGTGTTGTTTATCCGCCATCTTCTTTGCTGATATCCTTCCTGAGGTGATAGCACCCATTGATTAGTGGGTTGAAAGCAGGTGGTCATCAGATTGGAAGCTTTTAAGAGAATCTTTTTCGATTATTTAAAGTGGGGAGGTTTGGGGTTTTGCTCTGAGATAATGCAGAATAATAATTTCTTGTTTAACTTATTGATAAGTAATGGGTTATTCTGTATTATCTGATAATTCATATACAAAGCATTTTAATTTGGTGTATGTGAGAAAAAGATTGGAGTAAGATTTTGAAAAACTTGCAATAATTAGTAATATTTTTTATTAAAACTATGTATAATTTGGACTATATGTAAACTAATAACTTTAATTCAGTGAACAATATTTTGATGTTTGTGAGTGGTTTGGAATCCGTGTTCAACAGTAGGTCCCGGTCTAATTAGCCCAAAGTGTGCAAAAATGACCACAGAGCGACAAACCAAAGCCCAAAATAATATCCATATATTTTATGTGAAAAAACGGAGCTTCACTTGTATATTGAATAAAAGCTAGATAGCAAATAGATTGTGCATAAATTAAATGGTGTGGCTAAATAATCCAGCGGATTCTATTTTTTTCTACCCTCAAAAAAATTACGACTGAGATTTATAAGCCCTATGGATTATATGCAATCAATAATGATATATTTATAGTGATTATGCAATTTTTAAAATATCATTAAAAAAAAAAAACAATATTCCAGTATCATTGATCATAATCTGTTGGCCTTCATTTATATCTTCTGCAAACACTAGGCCTATGTACGTTAATCTTCCTACCTGTCACTTTAATCTTAAAAGACTATATCGTTAACCCATAAGCAAAACCCTTTATTATCCATCCATTACCACAAAACATTAGTGGCATCTAACGTACTGGATGGATTAACGGAACGTGGGGCAAATCCGATAAAATACTCCTTCCCCCACAGAAACTCGCGGTTCCAGGGGGTGATTGGAATTCCAGGGTGCACAATCCATCATTCCTTTCCCATCCATCTAGTCTTTTCTTCAGGGTGGATTGGGGAAGAACGTGATGTGTTGTTTATCCGCCATCTTTTTTGCTGATATCCTCTTCCACTTACTTTCAGGTGATGGTGCCAATTGATTAGTGGTTAAAAGCAGGTGGTGAACAAATTGGAAGCTTTTAAACGAATATTTTCGATTATGTAAAGTAGGAAGTGTCTGTAGTTTTGTTCTGGCATAATGCATTTTAATAATTTTCTGTTTAGTTTATTGCTAAGCAATGGGGTATTCATGGTATTGTCTGATACTTATCCATAATCAATTTGATTTTAATGTGGTATAGTTGAGAAAAAATATAGAATAAGAATTTGCAAAAAAAAAAAAAAAAAAAAAAAACCAATACATAAACTATTATTTTACTTCGATAAAAAGATTTTTGCACAATTAGTATACCAGTTATATTAATTCAAAAATTATGTTTTAAAGAATGTTCTTTACTTTATTGTTTATGCTTTAAAAGATTATTATTCCTGCTACATCGACTTGTATAAAAAAAAAAATATTTATAAAAAGGAATTTTCTGTTTTAAAATACTTTAAATGTATGCTAGAATGTTTTTCGTTAAATATTTTTTCTTGAAAATTTTCTAATTATTAAATTTTTATATGATCAGCAACTAAATATAATTATTGATGGTACAAAAATAGTTATCAAAAACAAAATATCTTATTTGTAAAAAGAATTTTGAGTATTAACTACTTTAAACGCGGGCATGAATGTTTCTTGTTAATTATTTTTCTATGCATATTTGCAATATTAATAACTTTATTTGATCGAAATGTAAATATAATTATTTTTTCCGAGTTATTCTTCATTGTATCAGTAGATAATCCGGACCAAACCCATCTGCTTACTGACAGATTTCGAGATGCTTTCTTTTTACGTTTTGTAATTATTATCTCTACGCCCAACAGTCATATTAGAGTGGGACATGTGGCCTTTAAGTTGATATATATTATATAACGAGCTATTTTGGTGATTGTGAATTGATTTATTGAACTGGTTTGGATGATTTTATTTTCGGAAATTGTTGTATTTGTGAACGTGAAAAGCCAGATTTTATTAAAATTGATTTGAATATATTTTTATTTTATTAATTTTTTTCCATTTTTTTTTTAACAATTATTTGCTTAACTGTTAGCATTGCTAATAAGAAAATGTCATATTGAAGCTGAAGTTAATGATAGATTTCATTATGAAATTGAACTTTATTAATTATGGAGGCACACATTGCATTAAAATACTTTTATATTAAAGTTGATTCTAACAATTAACTCCTTTTTATGTTGATTATTTTATGTATACGAAGAAAAGAAATAATTTACGTAACTTGGAATTATATTAAACAGAATTTATTCAAGCCAAAATGCTTAAATGGTCAGAAATCCAATAATAAGCATTCAGGAAATCCTTAACATCCTACAAAATGGGTTCTTAATACCCAAATTCTATTCATTTATCGATATTCTTACAAATCACCGTTTAAATGATAATAACAGTTGTGTTAAGGAGAGTCTGATGTTATCATTGTGCTGTAACAAGAAATATCTTTATGTACTGATTATAAAGGAACATTGAACAATTGAGATTTCCTTAATGTTCATTCATATAAATGATAAAAGCACTTATTTCTAAACGATTAACTAATTCAAATGAAGTTATACACAAACTGTAAATGAGGGTTTCAGTTTATTTGAAATTAGAGTTATATTAAAATTTAGAATTATTAATCTTAGGCTAAATTCAATTATTTGAAATTTAGAATATATATATTCTAATAAATCTATCAAAGAATTATTTTAATAAATTGTTGGTGTTGATTATTTTTATGAAAATAATCAACACCAACAATTTATTAAAATATGATGAGGATAATTATGAGGATATGAGGATAATTAATTAAAACTAAATTGTTCTTTACTGATTAGTCAAAATTGCTTATAAATAAAATAGCATTCTCTTGCATATAAATAAATAATTTTAAAACCTCCAGTTAACTGCTGATATAATAAACTGTTGATACAATAAAAAATCCAATAATATATTATTATTCTTTTTACAATAGTATATTTACATTTAAAATAAAAAATTCGATATTAAAACATAACTAATTTTGTTGAATTTTTTTAACCTTTAATCAAATATCTAAAGTACGGAGTGGGTTAAAATTAAGAGACCAATTTATTTAGGATAATCTAATACAGCGAGATTTGCAGTAAAATGTTTAGTGGATCCCTTTTAACACTTCGGCCTAGACTAGATCTATAACGTTTCATTTCTTCTTCAAAAACCCTCTTTAAGAAATTCCGTCAAGAGCGGGATGAGCTTCCATCACTTCTCATTGAGTCGATACTTTCTCAGCCTATAGTCTATCACTAATCATGATACAACAACTCATGGTGTAGTCCATATTCCATCTATAATTGTTTCGACCTGTGAAGATCACACAGACAATAGCTAATTTCATGATGTCTCATTGTCCATGACACTGATTATATGCTATCATATTTCAACGACAGGCTCTCATAAAATATTAATTGCATGTGATATAACTATCCACAACATTAACTGCTGTCGAATTTGAATGATAGCTTGTTATTATGCACTTGTTAACAAATATCCATTCCTCTGTCCTGAAAAAGAAATGTTACAACTCTTCCTGTGGTGAAAAAGGCTACAATCCATATTTATTTATAGAAACAAATAGTTATATTGTGCTCAAAAATACAAAAAATAATAGTTATATTGTACATAAAAATAAATAAATAAAATAGTGCACCTATCAGTATAGTAAAACTATAAATAATAATCATTCCCCATGACATCAGAATCTCATAATTATAATATTTAATTCATTAAATTTTTCTTTTATTTTGACCTTTGTTAAAAGTATAAACAAGTAATATAAAAAAAATTAAAGTCAATTCTACTTCTTTGTCACTATATTGCAGAAAGTCCTTCATACATAATTTTCATTTAATTTTTTTAAGTTTATCTGGCGTCATCTATTGGTAGATATATGCAACTTAAATGTAAAAACAACTAAAATTAATTAAATAAATTTAATTACTGAATTAATATTTGAGAAACTGTATTAACATCCAGTGTCATCCACTACAAGTTTAAAAAAAAATGTATTTGAACTTGACTGGATGAATAAAAAGTATTTTATTAGCGATTGAAAATTTGAACAAGATATATGTATAGGAGAGTGCCAGCCAACAGAAGGAATTGAAAAAGAACTTCACTAATGAGATAGCAAACAATCAAATCGCAGAAAACACTGACCACTGCAACTTCTCCAATAGAGAAACAATTCCTGCAACTTTATTTTGAAGAGTGAACGTGACTATTATGGATTGCAACGCACTTGCCTCGCCATTAAAAAAAAATACCGAACTCTAACAAGCTCCCTTTAATTAAAGTACATTGTGCTCGAGTCCTTTCGGTTACAGAACAAATACAGTACGTATCCTGAGGTAAGGGAGCAATTGAGCATAAAAAATAAATACAAGTTAGTTTGGCGATGATTGGCCTATTCTAAGAAGTTTCTGTAGCATGTGCAAAGGTAATTAACTCTGATACTTGTTTTAAAAAAAGATGGTCAATTAAATCCGTTAATTTTCAAGGTATAAACAACTGTATATCGGTTTACCTATAAAATAATAAATTAACATAAAATTTAAAAACATATTACTTTTGAATTCAGTTATAAAACATATTATTTTACAATTTTATTATAAAGCATATTGTTTTACAATTTTATTATAAAAGCATATTATTTTACAATTTTAATATAAAGTATATTATTTTACAATTTTATTATAAAGCATATTATTTTACAATTTTATTATAAAGTATATTATTTTACAATTTTATTATAAAGCATATTATTTTACAATTTTATTATAAAAGTATATTATTTTACAATTTTATTATAAAGCATATTATTTTACAATTTTATTATAAAGTATATTATTTTACAATTTTATTATAAAGCATATTATTTTACAATTTTATTATACAGCATATTATTTTACAATTTTATTATAAAAGCATATTATTTTACAATTTTATTATAAAGCATATTATTTTACAATTTTATTATAAAGCATATTATTTTACAATTTTATTGTAAAGCATATTATTTTACAATTTTATTATAAAGCATATTATTTTACAATTTTATTATACAGCATATTATTTTTCAATTTTATTATAAAGCATATTATTTTACAATTTTATTGTAAAGTATATATTATTTTACAATTTTATTGTAAAGCATATTATTTTACAATTTTATTATAAAGCATATTATTTTACAATTTTATTATAAAGCATATTATTTTACAATTTTATTATAAAGCATATTATTTTACAATTTTATTGTAAAAGCATATTATTTTACAATTATATTGTAAAGCATATTATTTTACAATTTTATTGTAAAGCATATTATTTTACAATTATATTGTAAAACATATTATTTTACAATTATATTGTGAAACATATTATTGTTTCTATTAAACTAGTATATAGAAATGACATTTATTTTTAATGACCAGCAAAATGTATGGAAAAATGCATACAAAAGTGAATGCAATACGAAAATTTCAAAGCGAAATTATATTAAATATTTCTTCAATTATTTAGAAAAATCTGGGCACTTTTATGCAACAAACACCTATAAATGTTTTGTTAATAGCTAATTTATTTAGTATGACCATTTTAATTTTCTTTTTTAATAACAGTCATCATTATATTTTAAAATATCAGAGTCAATTTTATAGTTTATATTACCGTTTTAAGTGATTAGTTAATTATATAAGCTGGGGTTAAAATAATATGCAAAATTATTTACAATATTTTTTATTTTTACTTTGTATTACGTTTAAAAATTCTTAGAACGAATTTAACAATCTCAACATGAAAACCAACTGGGATACAAGAAAATGTCCTTAAACTAGTAGAGTATATCACAATTATCTTGTCTATTTTGACACGCAAATCATCAAATAAGGGTAATGTAACAAACAAATTATACTGTCATCTATCGTATATCGAAAATTCGATAGCTATTTTCGTCATTATCATAAATATGATGCATGTTCAAAAAAATATTGGAAATATTGTGACTAATAGTAAATAATTAAGGATTATTAATTATTTCGTTTCCAAAAAATACGTCAAGTCAAAAGAAAAAAAATTGAATGAAAAGCTTAAAATTTATTTGTTACTCAATAATTTTACACATTTTTAACACATATGGCATTGAGAAAAACGAAGTTCCAAAATCACATTATTTCCATTTCAATCTTTCAGTAAATAAGACAGTTATTTTGTATGACAGTAAGTCACAAAAAAAAAAAAAAGTTCTTATAGTAATAAAAAATAATTAAAAGATTATTTTATTATTTCTTTTCCAAAAACAAACAGAAAAATCAAACCTTTAATTTATTTGTTACTTATTCTATCATTTCCAAAATCATATATATTTTTTTTTTTTTCCATTTCATTCTTTTTTAAATGAATAAGGCAGTTATTTTGTAAGACATCATGTCACTAAAGAAAAAAAAAGTACAAAATAAAAAAAAAAAAATAAAACAGTTGAATTGAAGCCTTAAATTTATCTGTTACTTAATCATTTTTATATCATTTTAATACATATGGAATTGAGAAAAACAAACTTCAAATTCACATTTTTTTTTTCACACTTTCAGTTACACTTTCATAAATAAATACATTATTTTGTAAGACAGCACGTTACTAAAAAAACGTGAATGTGACAATGTGTGACTCTTCAAATTCGATATATCTTATAGTTATTCGATCAACTTCTTTTCTTGTAAAAAAAGGAAAAAAGCTGATGAGTTAAGATCATGGGGGCATAAAATGTCATTATCAAGAATATATTCGATAAAACGTGGAAATTTTGCAATTAAAAAAATAATTAAGGATTATTGATTATTTTTGTTTCCAAAACAAAAAGAAAAAAATCAGTTAAGTCAAAATATAACGGTTGAATTGAAGCCTTAAATTTATTTACTTTATCATTTTAACACATATGGAATTGTTAAAAACAAACTCCCAAAATCATTTTTTTTTCCATTCAGTCTTTCAGTAAATAAAATAATTATTTTTTATTATTAGTACTACTTTTTAGTAGTGACATGCTGTCTTACAAAATAACTAAGGATTATTTATCGTTTCTTTTTCAAAATAAAATAAAACAAAAAAAAAAAAAATTAGTCAAGTCAAAATAAAACAGTTGAATTGAAATCTTAAATTGATTTGTTACTTTATCATTTTTGTATTATTTTAACACATATGTAATTATTAAAAACAAATTTTCCTTTTCACTCTTTCAGTAAATACGACAGCCATTTTGGAAGAAAAGCAAGTCACTAAAAATATTAACAAAAAAAGTACTAAAATAATAAAAAATAACAAAAAATACTACTAATTAAAAAAATACAAAATTAAAAAAAAAAATACTATTATTAAAAAATAACAAAAAAGTACTACTAATAAAAAATATAAAAAAAGTACTACTAATAAAATAACAAAAGTACTACTAATAAAAAAAATAACAAGAAAAGTACTACTAATAAAAAAAATAACAAAAAGTACTACTAATAAAAAAATAACAGAAAAGTACTACTAATAAAAAATAACAAAAAAAAGTAGTAATAATAATAAAAAAAATAAAAGTATAATTAATTCATTTCCAAAAAAAAAAAAAAAAATTCTGTCAAGTCGAAATCAAACGGTTGAATTGAAAACATAAATTTACTTGTATCATTCTTTGTATCACTTTAACGTATATGAAACTGAGAAAAACAAACTTCCAAAATCACATTTTTTTAACATTCCACTCTTTCAGTAAATAAGACAGTTATTTTGGAAGTCAATAAAAAAATAACTAAAAAAGACATTGTGTGACTCTCAAATTCGATATCTCTTATAGTTATACGATCAACTTCTTTTCTAGTAAAAAACTGAAAAAAATAAGAAAAAAAAAAAAAACTGATGAGTTAAGATCGCGAGGGCATAAATATATTCTGATGAATCAGGAGTTCCATTCAACGGTTCAAATGTTGAACGTTCAGCGATTCGCGAATGATTGTGCGAATCGATTTTGGACCTGCAAGCGATTTTTGCTTAATCTGACATATAGGGAGAGTGATGTAGTGGCTCCGCTCGGCATGTTTTCGAAGAGCCCCGGATTCTTTTATTCCTGGCTTAGAATAAAATTAAAAGAATCCTTGGTAGAGTTGAGATGTCTGAAGTAGATGGGAAAAGTGAAGGAGGAGCCCCGATTTAAATCCATTAAAAAGTGTTGGGGATAGGTTAATATATATATTAGAGGAAAGTGTAATTTTCTTTTTTTTAAAGCAAGCATCGAAAAATTGTGGGGTGGTTTCAGAAATATAAGCACAATGTTTCTGATTAGTCAATTCATACAGGGCTAAAAGTTAATACATAAGACATATACAAAATTGGTGAATAATTAATAAATATCTTCTGGTTCAACTTTTAGATCTTAAAATGGATAATAATAAAATAGCAAAATAATAATAGAATGGTATAACAATAAAATGGCTAATAGCAAATATACACTTGCTGATTTTGTATTGGGAAATTGGATTTCGAAAGTACTAATTGTTCTTGTTATGAAAAAACTTTTGATTAAGCTTAGTATTGATAGCTATTTGATTATACTAAGATATTTTGCGATTTAGCATAATATTCAATTTGCGATATTTTTGCTTCATGCTATGTAGGTTACACTCATGTTATATTGAATTTTTAAATAGATCTGATTGAAAATTCCTATCCATGTCTACTATACAGACTAACTTCTAGTTTGCAAAAAAGTCTACATTTAAATGAAAAAAAATAACTGATCTTTTAGATTGCATTTAATGAAAAAAATCTACTGTGCGTATTTGAAATAAAAAAAAACCGCTTCTAACTATTTCTAGTAAAATAGATTAATTTAACCTATAATTGTTAGGCAAAGAAAATAAACAATGTGCAATGTAAAATATGCCCGCTGACGAATAAGTAGTCTAAAAACATTTTAGTATGTAGCTTTTATTTCTTTTCTAAAAATTTTTATTAAAACTTTTTTTTTTTGGTATCTCATTTAATTAATAAAATAAGAATTTTTTCAGAAAAAAAAAGCATATTTTTATCAAGTTTTTTAACTTATTTAAATATTGATTTAATTTCTTAATATTTTCTAACCAGGGAGATTTATGCAAACATAATTTTTTAAATGTTTAAACGTTTGAAAAAAAATTTGATTTATGGTGAAAAATACTCATCTGTAAGTTTTTTTTTTTTTTTTTGTTAATTTTTAACCGTCTTCGATAAATTGAAATACTTAGACAATATTTACCAATCAATTTAAACCACTGAACCTCAACATATGTATTTAACGAAAAATTCATTAGAACCTAAATTTTACAATAATTAAAATTGTTACCAAAGATTCTAATCTCTGGCATTAATCAGAGAGTAAAAATCTTGCAGCTATTGGTCCCTGGCCGTGATTGATGAAATCCTCTTTCTGTACCCATCAATCTTCCCACCAAAGAGTTGAGTAATTGTCCACTAGGGAATTTCGACAGGTGGTTAAAGAAAAAGTTTAGGAGCATATCCCCTTCTCTTCTCGGCATTCTCCTCATAACACTTTCCCCAGTACGTATTATCTACCAATCAGCCCCACCAGTTGCTTGAATAAATAAGTTTTTAGTTTTTAGCACAAGAAGTAAAAATGAATCAGCGAGGCTATTCATCTTCGCTCAGAACTAGCTGTCAAAGTTCATTTTCTTATTGACTAGGTCAACGGGTAGTTTGTAGATTCAGAGGTGCCATTTGAATGAAGAATTGATAATTTGTTTGGCTTTATCGTTGTTGTAAATTGCGTGTGTTGTGGTGATTAAAATTTGTCTTAAGAGGTAATCTGTTTTGTTTAATGATGTTTAAAATTCCTGGACTTGTTTCTTCAGGCTTAAAATCAGGAATGTTGTGATCATCTTTGTTGTGATCATTTCAAGCAATGATGATTTTTAATGTATGTAATTTTTTTCACCAAATTGTATAAGTGTAAGAAAATTATAATTATTTTTAAATACTGCAGGCCATCTCATTGTTTAAAATTTTTTAGTACGGTAGATTCTGCTCTGGCCCTCGGTGTCACGGGTTTCGGGGTTTCTGAATACACTTTAAATCGCAGATCTTATCGCAGAACATCGCAGTGCCAATGCAGAAGATGATTGATTTTGATAATTAGTGCCATATTTCAATTAATAGAGGACTATTTTAAATTTAACCGTTCAATTATTGATATTATCATTAATATTGATATTTGTTAATTAATATAGTGTAGATTGGAAAAAGAACTCAAGTATCAGTAGACCAATGTGACATTGCAAAAATTATTTTTTCAATATTGTTGCGTTTGTTCATATTTATTCATTTCTAGCATACACTTTTATGATCACTCACCAATATGGTTATAAAAATAATTTATAAGAAAATTTTAATTCCTTTCTCATATTACTTGCGTTAATTTTTTTTTTTGCATCTCATTTAATTAATAAATTAAAAAAAAAATATTTCAAATAAATAAACATATATTTATCAAGTTTTTAATTTACTTAAATACTGATTTATTTTTTTAAATATTTTGTAACTAAGAATGATTTAGGTGAATAGAATTTCAATAAAGTGTTTAAATATTTAAACGTTTAAAAATGTCGATTTATGGGGGGCCAAACTCTGGTGCAAGTATTTTTATGTTCCTTTAATCAACTTCGATAAATTGAAATACCTACACAATTTTAAACAACTGAGTCTTAACATATGTGACTAATCAAAGATTCATTATAACCCAAATTTTATAATAATTAACATTGTTACCAAAAGATTCTAATCTCTAACATTGAGCAGAATGTAAAAATCTTGCAACTATTAGTCCTAGCCGTGATTGATGAAATCATCTTCTATACCCATCCATCTTCCCACCAAGAGTTGAGTAATTGTCCACTAGGGAATTTCGACAGATGGTTAAAAAGAAAAGTTTAGGTTCACATCCCCTTTCTCTTCCCAGCATTCTCCTCATAACACTTTCTCCAGTACGTATTATCTACCAATAAGCCCACCAGTTGCTGGAATAAATAAGTTTTTAGTTTTGGCGTAAGAAGTAAAACGAATCAGGCTGTTCATCTTCGGCCAAGAACAAGCTGTCAAAAGTTTATTTTCTTATTAGTTAGGTCACTGAGTGGTTTTGTATGTTCGAGGTGCTATTTTGAATGAAGAATTGATGAGGTATTTGGCTTTATCGCGGTTGTAAATTGCGTGTGTTGTGGTGATTAAATTTGTCTTATGTGGTAAGCAGTTTTGTTTAATGATGTTTAAAATTCCTTGGTGTTTTTTGTTGAGAAACGCTTTTAAAATGAGGATGACCTAAAACTTTGTTGTGGCCATGCACACTTCTTAATGAATGATGATTTTTATAGAATGTAATTGGTTTATTCGTGAAATTGTATAACGTTAAAAATAACACAAATTTATATTTATTTTTAAATTACAGCTGGCCAGCTATTTTTAAAAATTTTTTTTTAGTAAAGATAGATTTTGATCTGACGCTCTTGTAATGATCCGTAATCCACTTTAAATCGTAGCTCCTGTCTAATATGACTATAAAGTGTTGGGCTTTGAGCTGATAATTCTACTCCATAAAAAGGAAACATTTCTTGTTTCAAGATGTTTCAGTAGGCAGTGATATGTAAGGGCATATTGTAATTAACATATGAGTAATTTAAATACAATAGTTACATTATTTCTAACCTGATTTATTTGTTAATATACTGTAGATTGAACAAAATGCTCCCAATTACCATTATACATGAGGCTACTGCACAATTCTTTTTTTTTTTTCAATTTTATTGCTTTTCTGCATATTGTTTTCATTTGAAGCATACATTTTTTATTAACACTCTTCAATATATTAATAACAATCTTTTATAAATTGTCTAACAATACTTAATAAATATGCTAATAAAAGATTTTATAAGAAGATCTTTGATTTCATTTCAGAAATGTCGTTATATTTTCTTTTTTTTTTTTTTCTCAATTAATTATTGAAATATAAAATATTTCTCAAGAAAATATATATTTATTCCGTTTAAATTTATTTAAACACTGATTTAATTTTTTAAATATTTTTCTTACCAGAAGGATTTATGTAACCAGAAGGAAAAAAAAAGTGTTTAAATATTTAAATATTTTTAAAACAGATGTATGGCATTTGTATTCTTGGGAAGTTTTTTTTTTTTTCATTTTACCATCTTTGATAAACTGTAATTCCTGTACAACTTCTACCAATCAATTTAAACCACTTTGTCTTAACATATGCAGCTAATGAAAAATTCATTATAACCCCAATATTATAATAATTAAACAATGTTAACAAAGATCTTAATCTCTGGCATTGAACAGAATGTAAAAACTCTTGCCACTATTGGTCCTGGCCGTGATTGATGAAATCTATTCTATACCCATCAATCTTCCCAACTGGAGTTGAGTAATTGTCCACTAGGGAACTTCGACAGATGGTTAAAGAAAAAGTTTAGCTCCATACCCCTTCTCTTCTCGGCATTCACCTCATAACACTTTTCCCAGTATGCATTATCTACCAATAAGCCCCCACCAGTTGCTTGAATAAATAAGTTTTTAGTTTTAGCACAAAAGTAAAAAATGAATCAAGCGATGCTATTCATCTTCGCCCAAAACTAGCTGTCAAAAGTTCCTTTTCTTTACTTATTAGTTAGGTCAATGATGGTTTGTATATTGAGGTGCAATTTTGAATGAAGAATTGATATGTATTTGGATTTAACGCGGTTGTAAATTGCGTGTGTTGAGATTAAAATTCGTCTTATGAGGTAAACAGCTTTGGTTAATGATGTTTAAAATTCCTGGGTTTGTTTCTTGAAAAACGCTTTTAAAACGAGGAATCACCTAGAACTTTGTTGTGATTATGCAAACTTCTTAATAAATGATGGCTTTTATATTATGTAATTTTGTATTCTAAATTTTGTAACTTAAAGAAATTATAATTTTCTTAATTTACAAAGGCCAACTTATTTTACTTAAAATTTTTAGTAAGATAGATTTTGCTTTTTAACTAAGGGACACAGGTTTTCTGGGTCTAGTACAGGCTGTACCATAGATGTTTGTAGGGATTCGGAATACACTTTAAACCGTATGTCCAGTCTATAAGATTTAGGGAAGTGTTGGGCGTAGAGCAGAAAACCCTATCCGATAAAAAGAAATATATCCTGTTTGAAAATTGCCAGCAGGCAGTGATATGTGGCATAACATATTTTAATTAACAGGGGAGTAATTTAAATACAATAATTCTGCTATTGCTAATCTGATTTATTTATTAATTAATACATTGTAGATAGAAATAATCTCTCATTTAACGTTATACATGATACCACTCTGCCATTGCACAATTCCTTTTTCAATATTAAAAAAATCTAATAAAAAGATTTTATAAGAAGATTTTTGATTTCATTTCATAAAGTTCTTTTCGTTTAACATCTTCTTTTTTTATACTCATTTAATTACTAAAATAAGTATTATTTCAGAAAAAGAAAAAAACATATTTTTATCAGTTTTTTTCATTTATTTAAGCACTGATTTAATTTTTTAAAAATTATTTTCTAACTAAGGTGGGGGAATTTTTGCAATCATGAATTTTTAAAACCTGTTTAAAGTGTTTAAATGTTTTTCAAAAATTTATTTATGGATCGAGTAGTATTATTTTGTTCTTTTTTTTGTTTGATTTTTAAAACTTTGCTGTTGTTGTTGCTTTAACCATTTTCAATAAATTGAACTCCTGGACAATTTTTACCCAATATTTAAACCACTGAGTCTTTTACCATGTGCAGCTAACGAAAAATTCATTAGATAAATATTTTTAATAATTAACAAAAGTTGCCAAGAGTTCTTAATCTCTGGCATTAATCAAATGTTAAGAATCTTGCAGCTATTGTGTGGTCTGGTCGTGATTGATGAAATCCTCTTCTATACCCATCCATCTTCCCACCAAAGAGTTGAGTAATTGTCCACTGAGGGAATTTCGACAGATGGTTAAAAGAAAAGTTTAGGTTCATATCCCCTTCTCTTCTCGACATTCTCTTCACATAACACTTTTCCCCCAGGACCTGTATTATCTACCAATAAGCCCCACCAGTTGCTTGAATGAATAAGTTTTAGTTTAGCGTAAGAAGTAAAAATGAATCCAGCGAGGCTATTCATCTTCGCCCAAGAACTAGCTGTCAAAAGCTCATTTTCTGATCAGTTCAGTCAAGCCTGGAATGTTTTGCTTATTCGAGGTGCAATTTTGAATGAATAATTGATAATGTATTTAGTTTTATCGTTGTTGTAAATTGCGTGTGTTGTGGTAATTAAAATGTCTTAAGAGGTAAGCTGTTTTGCTTAATGTTGTTTAAAATTCCTACGTTTGTTTCTTGAGTGCATATTTAAAAATGAAGAATGACTCAGGGGGAACTTTGTTGTTTGAGCACTTAAATTTCTTAATAAATGATGATTGTTATAATATGTAATCGGTTTATTCATGAAATTGCATAACGTAAAAAAAAATAACACGAATATATATAAAATATAATTTAAATTACAGCATGCCAACTATTTTTTTTTTTTGCAATTTTTAGTAATTAAAATTTGCTTTGGACAGATTTCCTTGATTCGGAATCCACTTTAAAACGTAGGTCTTTGTCTATATGATTGTAAAAGCATATTTTACTGGGATGTAGGGTTAATAACCATACCTAGTAAAAGAAAACTTTTGTTTCAAAAAGTGGCAGTAGCTAAACATATTTCCTCTCGATGAGGCCATTTCTCTGAAAGTCATGTAGGAAGTACCACGTTTACAATGTGATATATTAAATTAAAATTCTAGCAGTGGTAATAAAAAAAATCCACATGAATTTCAAAAATGAAATATTGTCTCAGAGACATTGAATAGCTTCACAGCCTGAGTTTAAATGGATGTAACTTAGATTCAGTGGCGTTTAATTTTATGAACTAGAAATTTGCATGCTATGTTTTGCATGAAGATGAAATTATGCAAAATTTTAACAAAAAGCAATGCATTTTTTAAAGTCCATAACTATAAAATATCCAAATATTGCTACTGTATATAACAGCTTCAAGAAGAGCGTCACTTTCAGGCATGGGAACACTTTATACAAACATTAAAATATATATACATATTTCTATTTACATATAAAATTAAAATTAAAGATAATTTGATTCACAAGTGCTGTTCTCTCTAATGTCGGAGATTTTGAGACTTCTCGAGTCTACGTCTAATTTATTTCACCAGGTTATATAGGCAGGTAATGCACCGTGTGATAATTAAGGTTTCGACAGACCTTAATTATCACACGGTGTATACATGAAACCACATGGCGGTCACTTTGTAAACAGTCGGAATCTCCGACCTTTCAGACAAAAGGAAAACAACACTTCTTGCCGACTCGTTGCAGAAGTCCCTAATGTTTCAGAAAGAAAAAACTCCTTTTTAAGACGATCCGTCCAGTGGGAGGAGGTCATCTTCATTCAATTATTTTTAGAAAACATTTCATCAGCCCATGATCTGTCATCAATCACGATGGAACAACTCATAATGTAATCCATATTTCATCTGTAATTGTTTCTATCACTACGACTATCGTTTTTCTTTCTTTCGGTTTTCTATTTTCTTATTAGCCGCAGCTTTCTGATGGTTCGAGAAGTATTGATCAATCCATACAAACATTTATGGAATCTTCATTTATTTACAAGCAATATTTACAAAGACATACAGGGTTGATGGTAACATCTCAAAGGCAAAAGCTAAACTGGAAGAAAAAGGTTCTTTTTAGAATAAAAAATAACTCGTTTCCACAGCAACAGCTGGTTTCCACGGCAACAGCCAGTTTCCACAGCAACCAACAGACCGTTCCCACGGCAACAGCGCAATTCTGAATCGGTTCCAAATGTTTTCTATACAACTACCACGTGACTCTGCGTGGCGAGAACTAAAGCATAAGAATTCCAACAGTTTCGACCTGTAATCGTTAATTTCATGCTCGCATTATCAATGATATGGAAGATCTGTTACCAGATTTGAGCGACAGGTTGTTCTCCTTAGTACAAAACACTAATTGCGTGTAATACAACTACCCACAACACTGATTATGTTGCCAAATTTCAAAGATAGGGGAGGTTGGATAGGTTGGGATTCAGGGATAGGTTGTTATTAGCACTTGTTGAAGAAGGTACTTTCCTCTAAGTATAAAATGCCACAATTTTTCCAGTGGGAAAATGCTACGTTACTTTGTTGGAAAATCTTTAAATATTTGTTAATAAATAATTTAAATTTGTCATATTTTGATAAATAATAATACATAAAAAGTAATTAAATGCAATCAAATATTGAAACGCATGCCAGTTCAATAAATAAATGATAAAAAGGTTAAAAAAAGTCTTTAGTTTTATTGGCAACAAGATATATATTCTTTCCGACAATTTTGGTAACACTATTTTTACTGTTATTCCAATAATATTTAAACTTGAAAATGTTCCTTAATTGATACCGATGGATACTATAAACAGAGTGAGAGTCCTTTAGTAACTAAACATAATATTTCAATAACAGGAACTTACACTACATTATAATACATTCAATGGAATTAAATTTATTCCTTCAAATAACTCAATTTTTATTGCAAACACACTTGAGATAGGAGAAATGTAGTAATTTGCTTAATTTAAAGTTCTTTACATGTATAGTTAAAATCTAATCTTAATAAAATTATTGTAAATAGTGAAAGGCATAGTTTAACTCGTAAATTTAACCTCAGTTAGAAAGTCTCCATTTAAAACTATGTTATAGAAACAAATAAAATGACTTGTACTGCTTTAATTTTACAGTGAACAGAAGTATTAATTTAGTTGAAGTTCTTAGAGTTGTCAGTGTTAAATACTCTTTTGAAATTAATGGTTCATATCATTCATTTTGTCAGCTCTGCTTTGAATTATAGTATCTTTCCTAAACCCAGTTCAGTTTTTCGAAGCAAGGAAGACTCAATAAATCTTTCCGGGTAAGTTACATCGTCATGTTGTACAGCGGGTTAAAACTTTGACAGGTATGCGCTTCTAGAATTAAGATGACTTTTTAAAATGGGGTCAGCTAGTTTCTTAAGTTGTTCAATATGTTTTCACTTCATGTCAAAATAAATAGTCCAGGACTGAAGTGTGCAGGTTGAGCAACCGGATTGTAACTGGGTGTGGTTGGGTTTGAGATACCTGAGGCACAGGTTTGAGAACTCTCAACTTTATTTACATAAGCGCAAACATCCCACACATAAAATTAGAGACATATAATATTTAAGACATTTATATACAGATAATTATAGATTCGTCAAAAGGATTCCATTTCTAAGCCGAAAACCCGATACTCAGGTACGCGCAGGACTTGAATGCACGTGCATGTTGGGCAAATTGTAATTGGGTTCAGGTACTTGAAGCACAGGTTCGAGAACACAGAGTTTTATTGCCGCACGCACACACTCATACAATTAGAGAATTAGATATTGCACGCAAACATCATACACATGCAATTAGACAAAACAATATTTAAAATTTTCAAAGGCAGATAATTATAGATCATTGGAAGGATTCCAATTCTAATCCAAAAAACCAGATACTCAGCTATGCGCAGGATGCGAAAAATATACTTTCTCTTTGGGGTGCGCTAATTATAATTCCTCTCGGATTGAGGGACTATAAACCAAACGTTTCTCAGAAGCAACAGCGCAAGTTGCGTTGGTCTTCCTCTCGGATGAGAGTCTCGAGGACTAGTGACCATTTCTACTGAACACCACATAGCGTGTGTTCTTGCCAGTGCTTCGCAAAAAGCACGGTTATACAGGCTAAATCGAGGATGCTTATAAATATTTTGTTCAAAATATTTTTTGAATTAATATTATAATATATAATGTATTTAACAGAATTGAAAACAAAATTACAAAATAGTCGTTATAAAATTAACATAATTATTAAAATTATTATACATTTATATTTTTGCATAAGTATTATAGAAATAGAGCAGACTTTAAAGCTTATAGATAAAAATTTAAATCATAATTAAAAATTAGATAATAAAACGGAACAAAAAAAATAGGAAAATTTAAAAGGAGGATTTTTATTCCATATTAAAGTCGACATAATTTTTTTTATTTGGTTACGATTAAGACGTATAAAACTAGCAATAGAATAATTTAATTTCTTATGCAAATTAGTGTTATGTTATCAAGAATACGAAAACTGTTATTTTTAAATAATTAAGGCATTGAATAATGTTTTCAATAAAATCAAGTAGTCATGAAAATTTAACTAAAAAAATTAAATTGTAAATATTTTTAATTTCCTAATTGAAATTGTAATTATTTTTTTAATTAAAAAGTAATTCTTGTATAGCCCTTGAACATATTTAAATTAAATAAGAAAAACAACTTCTTAAAATACTTAAATTTATTTCGGTATGGTAAAATAAAAAAAATTTTAACATTTAAAATATATTCAGAATGTAAAAAAAAAAATAATTTTTACACCTATGAAAGAGACCGTACTTAAACGAGCAAATAACTATAAAGAAACGAACATAATACGAATTTTTAAACAATTCTAACAATTAATTTTAATATTTTCAAAAATGTAATACATGTAAGCTATTTGTCATTATAAATGACAACAGATGGCGCCACGAACAAGAGACTCTTCCATAACTCCTCCTCCTGTAACTCCATATAAGGCTATTGTCTTATACGGGGATTAAATGTAAGAGCAAAGGGTTGCTGATGGTGGGCGGTTGCTCGAATAAGTATTTTGGAATGTGAATAAATATTTTATATATATCAACTGAATGTGTGTTAATTTATGAGAACAGAAAAAGAAGATAGCATACATAACACTTATTCTTTTATTCCATTTGTTATTAATTTAATTATTTAAATCATTTTTCAACTATCAAAATTACAGTCAAATTAATTTTATTTTCAATTTATATGAATCTTTCTTAATATTCCTTTTATTAAATAAATTATTTTCGTGTATTTCGATTATTTACTAAATAAATTATAAATTTATACGAGAAAAAAAAAAATGGAGCTACTGTATTTTAGTTTTTAAAATATTATCATAAAAATTATTTTATTTATATCTTATTTATTTGTATTTATTTATTTTTTTAGTTAAAAAAATCTGATCAAATCAGAGACTCATTAAAATGCTCATTTTTTACATAAAAATAACTAATAATTTTAAATTAATTCAAAATCATTTTTCAGGATTTTTGCTCTGCACCACATAAAAAATATAAGAGAAACGAATTATTAAAATACTTAAATTTATTTTTGCTTGGCAAAATAAAAATTTGAAACAAAAAAAAATATATTTAGAATGTAAAAAATAATTTTTACTCCTATAGGGAAGACAGTTCTTAAAATTGGCAAGAATTATTAAAAAAAAAAAAAAATAAATAAATAAAAAAAAAATAAAAATAAAAAAAAAAAAAAAACATGACAAAAATTTAAAAACAATTCCCCAAAACATTTCTAAACATAAATTGTAACATTTAATCTTGTATCCCATTCATTAGAGTTTAAATAACCAAACAATTTTTAAGCGAAATTATAGTTAAATAAATTTTATTTTTAATTTACATGGATCTTTCTCAATATTCCTTTTTTGTTAAATAAATTATTTTTGTGTATTCTTGTTTACTAAATAAATTACTACAAAAAATAGAGCTTTTAACTTTTGAGATATGATCGTACAAATTCTATTATTGATATCTCAATTATTTGTATTTATTCTTTTTCGTTTTGTTAATCAGACGATTCTTAAAATAATAAAAATATATTATTTTTATATTATTTATTAAAAAAGTGTATAATAAAATAATAAAAATAAAATAAAAAAGCGTATATCATATAAATAATTGATAAGTTTAAATTAATTAAGAATAATTTTTCATGATTTTTGCTTTGTACCACTAAAATAAATTATTCAAATACTTAAATTTATTTCGCAAAATGCAGTAAATTTAAATACGCCCAGCCCGAAGGCACACGTGATAAAATAAAAATTTAGAACAAAGGAAATATAATCAGAATTTAAAAAAATAATTTTTACTGCTATGTAAGAGACAGTAATTAAAAAGGGCAAATAAATATAGAGAAACTAACACATGATACAAATTCAAAATTTTTGCAAAAATAATTTATAACTCTTAATCTTGTATCTGATTTGTTATAGTTTTAATTATTCAAACGATTTTTCAACTAAAAAAAAATTTCAAACGATTTAATTTTATTTTTAATTTATAAAAACTTAATATTCGTTTTTATTAAATTAATTATTTTCGTGTATTATAGTTATTCACTAAATATAAATTTATAAATTACTAAGAGAAAAAAAAAATTAGAGCTTCTTGCATTTTAGTTTTTAAGAAATGATAGTACAAATGCTTACATTCACATCTTAATTATGATTTATTTTCTCGAAAAAACAAACTGATGAAATCAAACGATTCTTAAAATAATTTTAAAAGATTCAAAAACAATTTCAAATGCATTTTTAAAATAATATATAAATATTATTATTGTATACTATTTATTATTTAATTATTCAAACGATTTTTCAACTACCAATATTTCAGGTGAATAAATTTTATTTTTAATTTATATGAATCCTTCAAAATATTTCTTTTTATTAAATAAATTATTTTCATATATTTCGGTTATTCATTAAATAAATTATAAATTATTAAGATAAAAAAATAGAGCTTTCTATTTTTTAGTTTTTAAGATTTGTTCGTACAAATTCTTTTATTGATTTCTTTTTATTTGGATTTATTTTATTATTTATAATTATTTTTAAATTATTCGTTTTTTTAAATCTTAAAATCAGACGATTATGAAAAAGTGCAATTTCAGCTAGAAAAAACCAAACGATTATTCAATTTAGCTCACAAATATATCTTGTTCAAATTTTCAATCGTTCATAAAATACTTTTATTCATCCACAAATTCAAATTTTTTTTTAAACTTGCAGTGGATGGCATTTCAGTTTTTCAAATACTAATTCCGTAATTAAATTTAAAATAATTTTAGTTTTTAGATTTAATTTTGATCTTAAAAAATGAATGAAAAATTTTAAAGGACTTTCTGCAATTTAGTATTAGGAATTGACTTCAAACAATTTTTTTTTTTATTTTCATGATTTTTGCTTGCATCATATAAAATAGTCTAAAATATTTTTAAAAATTATTAAACTCTTTTAATTATGTTTAAATACAATTAAACACTCAAATACTGAAATTTAACATTCAAGCATTATATGCAAAAGCAAATTCTAACAGAATTTATTAAAAATAGATTTAATGACATAAGAAAAAAAATTCTTTTCTATTTTAAATAATGTTTTATTTATTTAACTTCTAAATTTGCTTTTCAATTCGACTCTATTCTATTATTCCAAATTATTTGCATAATTTTCATTCGTGAGAGTGATAATTTTCCAAACTTTGGGATAAGCATTGGTGGTAATAGGAGGGAAAATTGAATAATTTAGATCAAAGATAATTTCCCCATAACTGTAACTTTATCTAAGGTATCGGCTTCGATTATCCATCAAAATTCGGGACCAAATGTGACAGGAATTGTATTACGAATTATGGCACGCTGTATATTAAACTAAAGCTATAAGATGCACTAAAGAATGTTTATTATATTAAGATTATTGTTATGGTCAAATTGAAGAAGATAGTAATATAATTTTAGCAGAAGTATAAAAGCAAATTTTGCAATCTTATATAAAATATGATTGTAAATATAACAATATTTTTAAAGAAGTATTATTTATTAATGAAAAAAAACGGTCATCTTTGCTAAGCTTAATATTTTTTCTGCCATTAATTAAAACAATGTGATCGAAATGGTTCCATTTTAAAAGCATTAATTTTAAATGTATTTAATTCTAATTTTGATAAAATTTTAAGGTTATTTTTCGATTGCTATGTTCTTCAATTTAACCATGCATTCAAGTAAAATTTTTTCAAAGTTATAATTAAATAAATTTGAAATTAATAATTTTAAAATGGAGCCATTTTATCAGATTTTTAAAAAATGATAAAAAATATTAAGCTTAGCAGATAACTATTCTTTTTTTTATTTAAATTAAAGAAGATAGCAATATAATTTTAACTAAAGTATATAAGAGAATATTGCAAACTTTAAAAAAAATATATTTGTAAATGTAACAATACTTTTAAAGAATAATTATTTTTAAATAAAGAATAATAATAATACGTAGTCATCTGCATTATTTAGAAAAAAATTGTTATTTAAATGGCTTCATTTTAAAATGATTTGATATCAAATAATTTCATTATTAATTATATTATTAATTTCATATAAAATAATATAATTAATAATTTTAACTTTGATAAAATTTTACTTTAGTTTAGGACTAAATTGAAGAAGATACCAATATAAATTTTAGCTGAAGTATAGAAGCAAATTTTAGCAATCTTAAATAAAATATGATTGTAAATATAACAATACTTTTAAAGAAGTATTATTTCTTAATGAAGAAAAACCTTGAGCAGTCTTCTGCTAAGCTCAATATTTTTCTGTCATTAGTAAGAAAAATATTTATTATAAATATCTCATTCTAAAATTATTAATTTCGAATATATTTATTCTAACTCAGATAAAATTTTACGTTAATTTATGGCAAAATTGAAGAAGATTGCAATATTATTTTAGCTAAAGTACAAAAACAAATTTTGCAACATTAAATAAAATATGATTGTAAATATACCAATACTTTTGAATTAATAAAAATAAAAAATAGTTCTCTGCAAAATTAATATTTATTATTAATTAGAAAAATATTTGTGACAGAAATAGCTCCATTTTAAAATTATTAATTTCAAATGAACTTAATTCTCACACTAATACTTTAATTTAAATTTTATATTCAATTTATCTCTTTAATTCTAACTCTATAATTTTACGTTGATTTATGACTAAATTGAGAAAGATAGTAATATAATTTCACCTGATTGTTTTGCGAAATTAAAATTTTTGCAATCTTAAATAAAATATGACTGTAAATATAACAATACTTGTAAAGAATTATTATATTTACAATCATATTTTACTATTATTTAAAATGCTTATTAATTATTAATGTAATTATTTATTATTAAGAAAAACATTTATATTATTATTAATGAAGACAAATGGTCATCTTCTGAAGTATAGAAGCATATTTCTTTGCCATTAATTAAAAATGCAATTGATAGAAATATGATTGTTCTATAAAATTATTAATTTTAAATTTATTTAATTCTAACTCTGATAAAATTTTACGTTAATTTATGATTACTTTCAAAAGCTAGTTATATCTATTTCCATTTAATTTAATTTTATTTAATTTAAGCTAAATTTAAATATTATTGCTAAATATAATTATATTTAAGGAAGTATTATTTATTAATAAATAAAAATAATTGTACATATAACAAAGTTTGATATTTTTCTATAGTAAAGAAAATATTTTGGGATAGAAAAGGGCTGCATTTCAAAATTATTAATTTCAAACAGATTTAATTCTAACGATAAAATTTACGTTAATTTATGGCTAAATTGAAAATTTCAATATAATTTTAGCTAAATTTATAGAAGCAAATTTTTGCAATCTTAAATAAAATATGATTGCAAATATAAAAACTTTTAAGAAGTAATATTTCTTAATTAAAATGAATTGCCCTAAGTTTAATATTTTTCTGTGATGTAATAAGAATCAACATTTATAGAAATTGTTCAATTTAAAATTATTAATTTGCATTATATTTAATTCTAACTAAAATTCTACGTTAGTGGAATTTACCCCAAATTGAATAATTTGCTCATTAATATTTTATAGTAATAATAATAATTTAAAATTGATCTTTACCATTCTAAATTATTAATATTTTATTTCAGTAAGGAAAATTCAGTGATTTGGAATGGTAAATCTCAAATTTGAAATAATTAGTAACTTTTTGATTGTTTGCTAATAACAATCTTAGTACAGTTAGTTCCTCATTAATACAACAGTTTTATTTTTTTCTAAAAAATATATAAAAAAAACTATGATAGATATCATTATGATAAGAAATAATGATATACCAAAATATTATGAATTCTTACTGGAAAACTAATGATTTTTTTTTTCAGTTTTCATTTATAAAGATTCGGCGATGATGCATGTATCGATAATTAGCTTGTTAGTAACGAATAAAAACTAAATTTGAATTTTTGTTAAAAATAACATTGCAGAAAAATTTGTTAATCCTTGTTAAGTTTTGAATTATTCAAAAAAAGTTTTTTTCAATATTGATTATTTTAGATATGTAGGAATTAGAAATAAATATTGTATCATAAGATATTCAAACTAAAGTAAAAAAAAATTTTAACTTTTATAAAAAAGTGTTGCGATGTAATAATAAATATCACATAAAATAAGGAATTCTTGTTATTAGCTTAATGTAAGTAACTGTTTGGGCTGTAATACTGTAAAAAAAATGTCAAATTTCGTTAAGTAATTTGTTAATGTTAATTGTGTTACTTTAAGTTTTATTTAATTAAACTAAATTTTTAATGCTAAGGTTTATTATGTACTTGATAAAAATAACTAATCACAATGCATGTATTCTAAAAATTATTTATGACTGTAAGAGTTGTTTCAAAAACTTCTATGATAAGTTATTTTGTTCATTTAAGAAAGCACTTAAAATGAGCAGATTTATTAACTTCAGTTAATTACTCACAAAAAAGGAATTGTGCGATATACAAAATTAAGTTAAAAATGCTGAAAGACAAAATGAATAAATAAGAAAAAGTTTTATCCATTTGAATTGTAATATCACAAAAGAATGAATAAAGTAGAAAATTTGGGAGATGTTTAAAAGGAAAAAACCCTTTCAAATTCATAGTATTTCGCATCATAAAGTACATCCTATCAAATAATTCACTTACAGTATCTGTGTTTAGAACTCAAATATAAAAATTGATTGGAGAAAATGAACACCATTTTATGTGGATGTTATTTAAACAGCAGGGGTCGATTTATAAGAGAATATTAAGATTTATGGTACCAGAGACAAAAGTGATACTGCAGGTTGAATTTGGCCAGTAAAATAAGCATAAAAACTAAAACAGTACACTTTAATTGATTTACCAACATTTAATAGACTACTAGCATTTAATCTAACTCATGAATGTCTTTGTAGCTGCAATTATTACTTTTTTTTTTTGCAAAATCGTTCTATAAATATAATTTGCATATATTATATTATTATTATATATTTAATTTAATATAATTAATACCATTTTGAATAACGTATAATGAAATATTTGTCAAAAATCGTTTGTGGAATCGTCAAACCTTCGCTATGTTGTTGATTTAAAAGATTGATAACGTTGCAAGTCAGCCAGTACTTGGTACATTCTACAATACAAACAAGGTACAAAATTATTAAAATAATTTGATCGCAAATTTTGATTAAAATTTTGATATTACTATATATTAAATTATGAAAAGGAAATAAGTAATTTGGAAAGAATAGTTAAATATAGTAATAATTACCGTAATATAAAAGAAAACTGTATAGTATGTTTGTCAAAATACAACAAAAAGTAATATATTGCTAAAAATATGTATTAAAGCGTCCATTAAATGTTAATCAATCACATAAAACATCCAATTTTTATTTTTATGCCAATTTTTAATCCTTAAAATTTTCATGCAGCCCCACTTTTGGCCCATGATATAAAAAAATTAATTTTTTTATAAAAATTATTTAAAAGTTAACTATTAAAAATTTAGAAATTATTAACTTTTAATAAAGTAAAATAATTATCATTCATTTTTTTATAAAATTAGTTATTAAATGGTTTAAATACTGTCAAGAGCCAAAACATTATGACCACCTGTCAATAACAAGTTGGCCCACCTTTGGCACGCAACACAGCTTCAACCCGCCTTGGCATGGATTAATACCACCACTTAATACAAGTTAAATACCACTTGCACCTGATCACGTGCCTTCCACGTCATCCAGGCGAGTTCATTGCAAAATGTAGGGGTGGTCATAATGTTTTGGCTCTTGAGTGTAGTATACAAAATGAAGTTTCGTTTGGTTCAATCCTTTGTTTTATATTTGAGCTTGCAATAATATATGTTCACTTACGTTGCTCCCTATATATATAGATATATTATATTACAGATTAACCTTACAAGACTTTTTTTTTTGTCATAAAAGAGATTAAATACCTGTTTGTCGCAAAAAAAAAGTTTCTCACTTTTTTCCTGATATTTAATAAAACCAAAACAAAACGAAAATATAAATATATATATATATATAAATAATAATATAAAAACCTAATATATAAACAAAAATATAAGCATATATATAAATAATAATATAAAAACCTAATATATAAGCAGAAATGTAAATATATAAAAAATAATTTATAAAATTACTTAATATACTACTTTATTAATTATTTTTATTTTAGAATGTGGTATTTCAAGAGATTTTATTTATTTCCATACGTAATACTCTCAAATGTATAATCATTTACTTTTTCTTCTTATATTTATCAGTAAGATTACAGAGATTTCCTACAGAAAAATTTTTAATAAAATTATTACTTTAGTTATTTTAATAGGGAAAAAAATGAGTATTATAGAAAGGAGATCTATAGCTTAAAAACAAAAAACTAAACCGAGTTTTTCTAATTTATGCATTCTAATATTGTAAATAAACAATAAAATGTTTATTGATTAATTTATATCGATTAGTTAAATTAATTTTCATTGATTAATTATCGAAATAGTTTTTAATATCAATTATATGATTAATTAACATAATTATTAGTGGTAATTAACCGAATGATAGTCAAACGTAACAGTATAATTAATAATAATAACCATATAATACTTACTATTATGGATACAGAACTATTATGGTTAATAACCTTAATAACTATTTTTACAGAAAACCATTCTTCTATAAGCAAATTAATGAATTAAAAAAACTGCTAGTTCTAGAAATATATTGTAAATACCGAATAAATTCAGTATAGGTTACATCGAAGATTTAAATTAAAATTACTCAATAAATGATACAATAACATTACAAATAACAATCCATTACATTAATATCAAAATACTGCATCAATATCTTTGTATAAATTTAAAAACGATTTATTTTGAACATAAAGAAGAATAAAAAAAAATTGAAATTTGATTCTTAAGAGAACAAAGTTTTGTAAACTTCAGATACACATAAAAAAATGAGTTGTTTTGAAAACTAAAGAATAAATTCACTTTCAGAAACTTTTGAAAAACAATAATAAAATACAGTTGACTTTTCTTGATATAAAAGTTTAAAGTTCCATTTCTGAACTAAATTCCAAGTCTGATGTAGATACGTAATTTCATATGGATCCCATTTGATGCAGTATTTTTAATAATAGAATATTTATTTTTTTTAACAACTAAAACCAAATATAAATTAAACTAATGTATCAGGTATTTTTTTTCTAATACAGCTGGCAAACTTTTAGACATGGACGCCTTGAATGCCTTAAGGCCAACGCTGCATAGACGTTACTCACTTTGCATTACCCAGGGGCGCGTGTAACTTGAAGATAAAGCCACGGACGCGGAGTAACAATGCCCCCGCAACGCTCTACGATCATATTGGGCAGGGACCTATGGTTTAAAGTGGATTCGAACCACTACAAACATCCATGGCACCGCCGGACTCGAATCCGAAATCTCTGATACCGAGAACCAGAGCACTAGCCACTCGGCCATTCAGGTCCCATATATCAGGTATTGATTGATGTTTTTGTTTCCATTTCAGAAATACAGTACCAAAATTGATTTTATACGTACTTGCAGTTTTTGCGTACTGCGCAATTTTTAACAATACAATTTTTGGCAATTTAAACCAAATATAATTTAAAGTAGCATATCATTTATTTAATGCCTTTTTCCATTACAAAAATACAGCACTGAAATTTGTTTTATCCGTTACTTGCAGCTTTTAATAATACAATTTTTGATAAGTAAAACCAAAATATAATTTAAATTAGCATACCAGTATTGAGTGCCTTTTTCCATTACAAAAATACAATGCTGAAATTGGTTTTATCAGTATTTTAATTTTATTCAAAACTTTAATTAATTAATATTTTTTATTGAGTAAAATAGATAATTTAGATAAAAATTAAATCTTGTAATTCGTTCTTTTTATTAATTTTGACTCTGTTTAGCTATGTACAAACAGTTATAACAGAATTTTAAAATTAACTGTAAAATAAAATAACATTTATCATAACTAACATAATATTAACATAACTAACATATCATTAACATAATTCCTTAATAAATTTTGTTTGTAATATTTTTCATATAATTTAATTGTGCACCAAATATTTGATTTAAAAAAAATGTAGTTCTTAGTAAGAATTATTTTAAAGTAAAACACTGTTTATAGGATGGGTTATTTAAAGTGTATTTTTATCTTTAGATATACTTAAAGTTTATACTACGCTTAAATATTAATTTCATGTTTTGCTATCAAAAAAGTTAAATTAAAATTATTAAATCATAGATTAAATTGATGAATATGGATTAAGAAAAATGTATATGTAACTCTCAAAACATAAAATTATGTATGTATATATTTATTTTTGTACTCTATATTTAATAACATAAATTTTTTTAAATATTTTATAGTAAAGATTAATTAGTTCATTTAACGAAAAACACATTCTATACATCTGGATTTATTTTAAATAGAATTTAAATAATTATTATAGTTTAAATAAATAATTTAAATAATTATTATAGTTTAAATAAATATAGCAAATGAAAAGTCTTACTTGTATGCAATTATGAATTCAAAATTGATTGTGACATTCTTTCTTGTTTAAAACGAAACACGCATTTTTTAAGAACATATACGAATTTTGCTGTTAAATATTTTTTATATGTAATTAAATTGGTTTGCTCTTTCGTTATCTTTATTGATTTTAAAATCTAAGAGCATTATGCTGTGAAGCATAAAATTGCTATAATTTTCTTCAAATGAAATGAAAGCTTTCTCAATATCTAACCATTTTACATCAACGTTAAAAACACTCATCCTTAAAAGTTGGAAATGAAAACGATTTCTTAAAAAAAAAAAAAGAAAAAATTATTAATGCTTTTCAAAATTCTTACGTTTATATTTTAAGTTCAAAAAGAGAAAAAAAAGAATATTTCTATCCATTTTTTATAAAGGAATTCCTTCCTGTCCCAAGCGTTTTAGTGGAAGAAAAAATAAAACTTAAAAGTATCATTTTTATCCTTCCAAAATAAATTTTTTTAATGGATTTCAAGAGATTCTTTGAAATTTTTGCGATTAGGCAACGTCTTCCTCTTCCCGGATTGGTCCGTGTGTGCCACGTGACTGTGAACGACGTCACGGATTGACGTTTTAATGAGTTTTCAAATCTTCCAATCGTGATATTTAATTGAATGTCACGTGAGAAGAAGCACTTCAAAGAAAGCTACAAAAACGATTTCAAAGAAAGAAAAAAATTCCATGAAAGAAGATAAATAAATTTTTTTGAAATACTGCGAAAAAGGATGTTTATGGGAAATATTTATATGATGGGTTTATTTTTTTGTAAAATATTTTACGTCTTTCATATCATCTTATGTGTTTCATATGAAATGAAATATTTTTTTTAAATATTTGTTCAGTGCCACATTTTTTCTTGTTTAATTACTTGTTGAACTAAAATTGATTAAATACTTGCGCTTTTAACAGTCATTTTTTTATTTTGAATTAAAATATTTAGGTATTTACATTTGATATTATTTTTCATATAAAATATTTTTTTGAATTAAATTGGTTAATTAAACAGTTTTAATTAATATTTTTTTTTCTAAAAAATTAAAAAAAGTAATGATTGCATAATGTTTTTAAAATTTTTAAAAATGCGAAATAACTAAATATAATATTTTTTTAAAAAGTGTGAGGAATAGGAAAAAAAATATTCAACCTTTTTTGTACGTTATTATTATAAATATAATGGATTTATAATATTTTCAATTAATTTATAATCATTATCATTTAATTTACTTGTCATGATCATTTTAATTTAATTATCGTTTGAATTTATAATCATTATCATTTAATTTAATTAGCATTATCATTTTAATTTAATTATCACTTCATTTTATTTAATTTTCATTATCATTTATATTTAATTATCATTAAATTAAAAATATAAAAATATGAAAATAAAAATGATATACACATATGTGTTACGAAAAAATACCAATTAAAACGTTTTTTATCGGATGAAAAAATAGGGTATTTTGTATTAGAATAATAATTTAAATAATACTTTAATGAATAGTATCTTATTGCAAAACTGAAACCTTTTTATTGTAGTACATGAGGATTAAGAATTTCTTGAATATTCATTTTTAGATTATTGATTTAATATCAAATCTAACGTCTAATTAAAAACAGTGTTTTTGAAGGGTTAAGGCTATTTAATTATCATCATTTTTTTATAATTATCAGTTCAATAAAATTTCAAATTTATTAAAGAATTACTGATAAATCAGATTTTTAATATATTGCACATTCATTTCATTTCATTTTATTTATATTGAAGATATTCTAATATTTAATATCTGATAATCCAAAGATATTTATGATCATTTTAAGTGACATTAGCCAATAAATAGAGGAATTTTACATTTTTTTAATGAATTCAGTATGTCTGGAAGAATTGAATACTTTATTTATGGCAGATATTTGATAATTAAAACATGTACTCCTTAAAAATGTCTGATGGCCAATTGGCCAGCGTTCAGGCCTTTGATATGATATAGGCTTCACATTCGAATCCTGGCGGGGCATGGATGTCTATTAGTGGTTCTTAATACACATTAAACTGTTGGTTCCGGTGTAAATAGTCTGAAGTGTGCACAAACTGATGGTAGAGCAACACACCAAACCAAACCTTAAAAATGGCGGTCTGGCCTCAGTGCTATGGATGTTTGTATTGGTTCGGAATCCACCCTAATCCGTAGATATAAGTTTAATATGGCTGTAGAGCGTAAGGCTGACACAAATCTCATGTGTTGTAACCTACCAATAGGCATATGGTCTTGACCCACCATGGTGTTGTTACTTAATTGAAGAATTTATAAACATAATTTAACTTGATACACTTTTAAAAATGAAATAAGGGTACTCTGTGTAATAAAATTGTTTAATCTGATGATTTTTTTTAATACAAAATTTGTAAAAAAATTTATATTAAAATTGTGACCATAATCCTGGTGAACCATAATTCAATTTTGTTTTTACAGAAAACGATCTTTTGTCGACATTTTCACTGAATAAATTGCTTTATATATAAAAGCGGAAAAAATAGTTTCAATGATAAATTATTCTAGATATTCATCGTGCAGTTTTGAACAAGTAATTCCTATCGCGAATTGATTTATCTGTGTGATTATTTTACTGAGTTCTAGCTACACCTTGTTAATTAATCTAATATCACAGCAATTTACTCCAGAATAATTTAAGTTTATGTTTTCTTAATTTAATTCAAAGGATTCTTCAATGAAACGCAAGACAAATAATTTGGAAAATTGAGGAAAAATTTTCTTTCTAAAATTAAACTCATTATTCATTTCCATTCATCTAATTTAATTAATAACAAATATCATTCCACTCTAGTTACAACAGCTAAAGAAAGTTTTGAAGGGGTCTATCCAATTAAAACTCTACAAATAAGTTTTGCTCATTGTATATTTAAGATATCAAATGTGGTTCGTTTAAAATTGAAGAGTAATAATGCTATTCACTAACTGTATTAATTACTTAATCAGGACCAAATAATGAATGACGAACTATTTGATAATGTATTGAATCCATTAGACATATATTTGAAATTTTCAGTAATTTTAAGAAATTCAAATGGCATAATCTTTAAAAGTTCAATGTTTGTAAATATACGTAATGATTAAGTTATTGTGCAGGAATAAGTTTGGTTTTTAATTTTTCCAATAAATGGAAATTAAGATTTAAACAAAAAAAAAAAGGCCTTTAACTTTTCTGCTAAAATTTTGGACCTTATCAATTTGGAGTATTTTGTTGGTCATGTTTTAATTGCCATTAATCAGTTTATTTCATATTTTTATTTAATTGAATATTTTGAAATTAAATTTTGAATTTTGACAATTAAATTATCATGACTTTTTTGTATGAAGAAACAGAGAAAATATATATCGCGCATCCCGCGCGTACCTGAGAATCAGGTTTTCGGCTTAAAAATAAAAATTCTTTTCGAATATTTACATAATTATATTATAATGATAAAGGGGCCTGAGGGCCGAATTGTTAGCGCTCTGGCGTTCGGTACCACAGGTATCGGGTTCAAATCCCGGCTTTGCCCATGGGTGTTTGTAATGGTTCGGAATCCACTTTAAACCGCAGGTCCCGGTCCTAAAAGGATCGTAGAGCGCGTTGCGGGGGCATTGTTACTCCGCGTCAGTAGCTTACCATCAAGATACACGCCCCCGGGTAATGCAAAGTGAGTAACGTCTGTGCAGCGCTTGCCTTAAGGCATACAAGACGTCCATGTCTAAGTGTTTTCCAGCTGCATTGGGAAGGAAAAAAATATTATAAATGATCAATATAACGTGATGTATAAATTATATATTTCAATTTATAATATATGAACATCATTCTACAGATTTACCAGTAATCAAATTTATGGTAAATTAAATTAAAAGCAAAGATAAGAATTTAAAAAAAAAATTGAACTTCACTTATGAATGTTTTTCAAAACGTATTGATTGATTGAATTAATTATCTGTATATTCGTTTATTTTTAGTAGCGAAAAATCTATTAAAATTATAATTATTAACTTAACTATTATTTATACTTTTATAGGAGCTTTGTATCCACATAACCATTTTAGCTGACTTTAATATTCGCAGACATCTGATTTGTAAAAATTGAGTTAAAAGTTTTACAAAAACACCTTTTTTTTTCAAAAAAAAAAAAAAAAAAAAAAAAAATAGCTTTTTAAAATTAAAATGTACATAATTGAAGTAATTTTTACAAAATTCTCTATACTTTCAATTTAAATAAAAAAAAAAAATCAAACTTTTAATTCATAGCTTTTCCTTAAATTATTAAAGGTTTTATTAAAATGTAAAATATTGGCGAATAAATTAATCTGATTTTCTACATTACAAATATTGTATAAATAAATTACGTTAATTAAATTTAATTTTAAATTACATTTAAAAGTCTTTTTTTTGATATGCAGAGTGTTAAATACATATTTTGTATATTTATTCGCCTTATTCATATATTCTTTATTGGGCTATCTGTATATTTTGATATATATGACATCATGTTTGCCATAAAATCACGTATCGTAGACCTAATATATGTCATGTTAGTTCATATTAATGATAGAGGAGGATTATTATTAGCAATGTCGTGTCTAATTTCCTTATTCCTTCCTTTGCGCTATATGTCTGCAAAAGACCTATTTTTTATTTCATAAAGAAATAAATATAAGTGAAGTTATAAAAAATAAATACATATTTTTAACATAGCCTGATAAATGTATTATGAAATATTGTAAAGTCATCTTAGCTAATAGCTCGTAGCGTGCCGTCTTTTAGTTTATTAGAGAGTTTTTGCATACCGTATTTCGGACGTCCGTTAGCTTTTCTCCCTAGCGCGCATGCTCACAGGAAATTGCGCATGCGTATCTGCAATAGTGTTTCCTATGAGCATGCGCACTAGGGAGAAAAAGCTAATGGACGTCCGAAATACGGTATGCAAAAACTCTCTAATGCCTTGTTGGGAGGACAGAAAAGAGATAGCAAAGATTAGAGAAAGAAATGATTTAGCTAGGGCCACAAGTTTAATTCAGTGAGTTTGCGAGAAGAAATGTTATCTTTATTTTAAATAAATTTAATTTTAAAGCATATTTTATATCCCTTTTCTGATATGTTGAGTATTAAATACATATCCTGTACTTATATGCGCATTATTAACATATTGTATTGTGTTATTTACATATTTTGATATATATATGACATCATGATCCTTATGACATGTTTGTCATAAAATCACGTACCGTACACCTAATAAATATCATGTTAATTCATATTAATGATAATTGGGAATCAGGATTAGCAGTGTTGTTTCTCGTTTCCTTATTCCTTCCATTACTCTAAATTTTCTATAAAAATTACTTTTTTACTCTAAGAAATAAATAAATGTAAGAGAAATTACAAGAAATAAATGCTCATTTTTAACATAGTCTAGTTACGTAATCAACTCTGATAAATTTATTATGAAATATTATAAAGTGATCTTTTCTGACAGGTCGTGACATACCGACTTTTAAGGTTACCTTGTTGGGAGGATAGAAAATAAAAATACTACAAGATCAGAGAAATAAATTATTTAATTAAGGGCAAAGGCTTAGTGGGTTTGCAAGGAGAAATGTTGTCTTTATTTCCATTAACTACTTATCATATTAATGTATACAATAAATTATAGAATAAATTAGTAGGTAATTAATAAACGTTTTTAGGCTTTTGTTGATGTGTTTTGTAAAAACATTCATTTAATCCCATGTAGTTATCGTTGATGATAACAATGGGTTTGATGAATTTTTAGGGTAAAATTTAAGATATTACCCTATATTTAAGATATTACCCTTTATATTATAAGATATTATAATATAAATAAAAATATTATAGACATTTATAAGTAACCGAGGTTAAATAACCAACGATATAGGTTTATTTGAGGGTCAGGAGTTGATCCGTAAAATGCAATGTTTATTTCTATTAACTGCTAACTAAATCTAGCATTTTTTACATGAATGTGATCAATAAATTGTAACATAAATTAATTCAATTATTGATTATTAATAATTTGCATTTTTTTATGTTATTGGTGATTGTTAACCAATCGGTAATCGTTACTAATTCTGTAAAATCAGCAGTGAAACTCAATAGATTCACCTTTACTGATAGCGAGTGATTTGACGTATAATAGGGTAAAATGTCAAGAATTCGGAGGAATGATAGTAACTCAACCAGACTTTACAGGCTTATTTCTAAGAACTGCATCGACATTACTCACTTACCACTACCCTGGACGGGGGTGTAGCTTGAAGAGAAGCTATTGACGCCAAGCAACAATACCCCCGCAACGCTCTACGATCCTGTTAGACAGGAACCTACGGTTTAAAAGAGCTTTCTGACCCACTACAAACATACATGGCACCGCCAGGAGACTCGAATAAGAAACCTATGGTACTGAGGGCCAGAGAGCTAGCTACTCGGTTATTCAGGCCCGTAAAATTTGTTATAAAACCTCGTAAAACCACATTTGGTTATAGTTATTTATTTTTAGGGTAAAATAGGTAAATTATTTCATTTAATATAATGTACTTTATTTCAAGGTTAGATCTGCAATATTAACATAGACATTATTTTTTTTTATTGCCTTTAATAAACTTAATATATTTAGAATTTATTTATTTTTTTGCATTTAAAAATATTGTTCAGAGAAGAAAATTATTTATTTTTTATTTTATTGACAAAAGAGATCCATGGATATTCAATGTATTGGCAAAAGAGTTAAGAATCCTTGGCCTGTATAGGGATGCAGTATTGAGGCCAAGCCTGAAAGGCTTATCGATAAAAGTACAGTGAAGCGCTTATGTTTTTCTCCAAGTTTTCTGACTTCTATCACTATCGGATATTTTTCCATTTTGATGTTTTATACATGAATAAATGTAAGATAAAATTTAGAAGAAAATGCATTAATATTTATTCTTAAAATGTTTTATATCACAATACATAGTTGGAACGTTTCACACAAGTTCTGATATGGCAAGTTAGTTTGATGGGAAAAGGAATTCAAAAGAAAATTTCTAGAATATGAAGTATAGATATTGAATAAATAATAAATATTTACGATATATTATGCTAATAACAAAATTATAATATTTTTAAAAACATATGTTGGTATTTATGTTTTTTTTTAAAAGTAAAAACAAAATTAGAGATTGTTTTAAATCATTTTGTGGGCCAACAAATAACTAAGGATTCCATTCTTCTTTTAGGATTAATGTTGGAATTCCATTTTTTCACATATTGTACTAAATATCCCCAAACTTTTTCGGACCTGATGATGATGGCTAGTGCTCTCGCCTTTGGTACCACAGACTTTACGTTCTTATCCTGGCGGTAGAATGGATATTTGTTAGTGGTTCGGAGTCCACGTTAAAGTGTAGTTTCCGGACTATTTAGACTAAAATTTGCACAAAATTACAGTAGAGTGACACACAAAACCAAAAAGAGATAGATAATTATGGACATGATAATTACTTCTCATATATTTGTCTTGTAGAAATAAACCTGGAAATTTTACAAGACGTTTGTTTGTCATAAAATCACAAATCACACTATTGAAAATTCATTAAGTGAATATTTCCTTCAGTGACTGCATGTCCGCAGCGTATTTAAAAGTTTCGACAAATTGCATGCTAACCTACTTGGTTCTTACCATCAATAAGTAATATTTATCCTTGAAATTTTGATATACAGATTGTTACCATGCTGAGAAGGTGAACTGAAGAAAAAATGAATAGTTATTATGATCATGTTTCGCAGTTATTTATAATTATCAAGTGATCGTAAATCTTTATGAAAATCTTAAGCAAATAGAAACATGGAATCCATAAAATATGGATAAGTTTTTCTGTATGAGTACAGGCTTGGGCATTGTGCTACTCGAGCAACCTGAAATATTAATACTGCATTAGGGAATAATACATTTAATGTAACAAAAACAAATCTGAATGTAAATAATTTTTTAAGAATTTTTCTCAGTCATTTTTTTTCCACAAAAATTATTAGAATTATTATTTAAATATAAGAAATAATAAAGAATAATATATAATGATTCTATACATGATTTGTATGCAAGAAAAAAAAAATTTTAAAAGTTTTTTAATCTTGTTTATATTTTTTTAATACATACAATATATGAATGCGATTTCATATACTTTACTGAACTCAATTTATGTTTTTTTATACTTATAAAAAGGATTATTCCACTAAAAAATAATTATTTAAAAAAAAAAAAAACGCCATACAAAATGGATTTATATAGATATTTTTTTTCATAATAATATTAACAAAAAAGAGAAATATCAAAATTACTACAAATTTGCATTTTTTTTTTTTGCAAGTTGAAAAAATAGCTTCTCTAGAGAAATAAACTTTGCACTTTTAAAAGAAATCTTAAAAAGTTTTTTTATGTTTAAAGACATAAAAAGTGAATAGTGAAAACTTTTACGAATTTCTAATCAAAAATTTAAAACCAAAATATTTTTTTATACTTAAGTAATTTTCGAAATACTTCAATTTAAGCCTAGTCTAGACATGATATTTCATTAAAAAATTTTCTAACATAATTACAATTTTTTTTCTTAAAGGTTACACAAACTACTCCTTTACCCAATTTTGATAGTTAGGAACTTGTAGTCTTTTCAAAATAACTTATTCAGAAACCACGTTAACACCATTGAAATTGAATAAAAAAATTCATTGAAAATTGGCTGAATTAAAAAATAAATTTCTTAAAATTATGAATTTCTATTCTGAGCACCAATTATAAAGATATTGTTAAGCTTCCCAATCTCTTGCGAAACTATTAACCTATTTCAGTAACCCAGACTTATTATATTCTGACAACAGCTCGAGAAAAAATAAATAAAATATAAATAATTATTAGAAGACATGTCTTCCAAACTTCGAAGACTTGTTACAACTTTTCTACAAGTCATTGATTTTTGAGCACATTTTCCACATAATAATGTATAAAAGAAACAAACGCCAAACTTTGTATCTAAAACGAATATGTTTATTTTCAGAAACAATCTACAAGAATGTCAAATTTACTTTCCTGCAGTGATGTAGTATTTTTTTTATCTAGCATGTAAACACATAGGCTGCGGATTATTATTTATAATCATAATCATTACTCATCAAATAATTATTTATTATTTTTATCCCTCGCGCTGTTGTCGTAATTCAATTCCTTCTATTAGCTCACACTCTCCTATATATATCTTTCTTAAAATTTTCAATTGTTCATAAAATAGTTTTTTATTCATCCACTCAAGTTCAAATACATTTTTTAACTTGTAGTGGATGACACTTGATGTTAATACAGTTTTTGAAATATTAATTCATTAATTAAATTTAATTAATTAATTTTAGTTTTTTAGATTTAAGTTGTATGTATCTACCAATAGATGGAGCCAGATAAACTTAAAAAAAAAATGAATGAAAATTATTTATAAAGGACTTTAACTACAATATAATCAATATAATTAAAAAAAACAGGACTGCAATATAATGAAAAAAAAGTAGGAATTTTTTTTTTTTTTTTTTTTATTTTATTACTTGTTATTTATAATCATAATCATTATTCATCAAATAATTATTCCTTATTTTTGTCCCTTGCGTTTTTGTCGTAATTAAATAAGTCAGAATTCTAAACTATTGATATTAATTCGTGACCAATAATTCGTAATTGTTACTGTTACTGTTAATAATAATTGTTAAAATAATTCGTGACAACAGTTTGGTTCTGTTTCTCACAATATCTGGTTTAAAAGAAATTGTTACATGATGAATTTTCTTACACTTTTTACCCATAAGTGTAAGTGTTTAAATACCTTATGGCTCTACTGGTGTGGTACTGGTACTACTTTACACGCTCGGACGCAAGATTGTGGTGGATGTAGTTGGGGGTAGAGATACTTGAGATTGCACAGATTTGAAAACTCACAGCTTTATCTTCACACGCAAAGCCACGCTCATAAAATTAGACACAATCATTATTTAAAGATTTTAAAGCAAAAAGACAGATAATTATAAGCCTAATTATAGGATCCCACTTATGCGCCAAAAAAAAAAAAAAAAACGAAACAGGCTACTTGTAGGACTGTGTGAAATATGTTTCCTCTCCGGTGAGTGTGTAAAGGCCAACTGATAATTTGTTATGAAGTGTAGTTTTTCATATATTTTAAAGGCTCTCGTTCACCTAGGCGAGAGGCGGCGACGCGACATGCGTCAGGGAAGAACATTTTTTCGACCTATTCACAGAGAAATGTCAGAAATTGCATTACGCCTAGGGAAGTTCCGCTTCGAGTTGAAAGTTCGTCAACTCGAAGCGGTGGATTTCAAACCGGTTTCAGGCGAATTTGGTGAGGCTAGTGATTGGTCAGAGCTTCACGCTTAAACGCCTCACGCCTCTGTGTGAATGACCGTTAAGGCTGTACTTGTTTGGGTACGGATCACACAATCGGACGCAAGATTGCAATGGGTTTGGTGGGATAGAGATATTTGAGGCACATATTTGAAAATTCACAATTTTATTACACAAATACCACGCGTACAATTTTACATAAGCAATATTTAACACATTGCTCTCCGGGTGACAGTGTGTAGACCAGCTGATCATTTCTTCTGAGAAATCCACTTGAGGGTGCTACGGTTAATGTGTAGGGAGGAAGCATGGTTAGAAGGCTTTATTAAATGTTAAAGTTATTTTAATTCAGATTTATATAAAAAAGGAAAGTATATGTTATTAGAAAAATATAAATTTTTCATATTATAGCTTTTGTATTGGTATCGCTATACGCGCGCGTGCACACACACACACACACACTATATATACTGTATAGCTGTATGTGTAATTAATTAGTTAATATTTTGTTACGAATATGGGCCATTTTTGTCCTAAATTTCATCTATCCTCTTGACACAAGTATGTCAGCATTATCCAAAACCTTCCTTAGAGTGCACTCATCAACTTACCGAACACACGGGGCTTTTCTGAGAATTTGCATTTTCTTCGATACTTACAGAACTGGATTATGGTTTTAATGTCTCAAAAGGCATAAGCATTTTAGATTCATCCTTATGTCTTGGGTTTTTGAACTAAGCTGTCTTAGTACAGCAGCACATATTGTTACATTAGTGCCAAAAGATGTTATGGAGGTATTATGTGTTAGGAGATGTTATGAATATATTAAATGGGTTTCATGAGAGATTATTAGGATCTTAAATGAGTATTGTAAAAATATTTTGAAGATACTTCATATAAGCAAAGATTCATAGCATCTTGTACATTGCTGATACAGAATATTAATTATTTGTATTCAAGACATGTCTTGACTTGATTAGTTGCTTTGAGATCTATGCTTGTTGAGGCTACTTTGTCTAGATTTATCCAAATGTGTTTAAATGCTACAGATAACAAAATTTTGACAAAATATTTGTATTCAAGTTTTTATTATGTGTGTTACTGGTTAGTGTCTACTGGTTAGAGGACCGTGACGTTTTCCAAAAAAGAAGGTCAAGCAAATAAAACTCCATTGCAAATTTTGGCGGAAAATGGTACATTAGGCCCTTAACTCTTGAAATGCTTGCATGAATAGCGTTAGACTTAAGGAATTTTCTGTAGAATTTGGTTTTTGTATGACGTGTTTTGTAGTATGGTTTTGAAGAACTTTCACTTCTTGGCTTGGGGTTTTAAACATTTGTATATTCAATAGCTATAAGTACTCGTAGTGTGTTGATCAATTCCTTCTTCTTGAAGTTTCATATTATCACTTTTTGACATTTTCTGGTGCCTATTGAGCTGTATAGTGTTTCTTATTGTATTTGGGATACTTCATTCTTCCTTTATACCTAGAATTTTCAAACTTTGATATATTATTTTGGCTATTCAATGTGATAGTGATGGAATTACTATTCTTGTAAATTACTATTCTAGACTATTACTATTACTATTCGACTATTTCAGATTATTCTTACTTAGAATATTACTACTTACAATTACTATTCTTGTAAAATTTGAAATACTTCATTCTTCCTTTATGCCTAGAATTTTCAAACTTTCATATATTCTGCTAGTTATAGAACATAATGTTTCTTGGGAATGAAATACTTCATTCTACATTTACGACGAAATTTACCTTATTTTGTACATTCGTTTAGAGATTCTTGAACAATTCATTCCTCATGAATTTCTTGATCTACTCAACATTGCTATTATCATGTGGCTATTGAATTTGGCCATTCTTGTAGTATTCCAATCAATTGCTTCATATATCTCGTGCATTATTAAGCATTGGCATATTCATGAGTTTATTCATCTCTTCTCGAATATTCACATATGATAAGATGAAATTTGCTGAGCAGACTTCAGTTTTTTTTTTATTTTAAATTAAAATTTATTTTTAAAACCAATGATACCATTTTGACAAATTCCTTCATTCAATTCCTTCTATTAGCTTTCCCTATATATATGTCTTGTATAAATTTTAAATCGTTAATAAATTTAACCAATCAATCGTTAAAACCAATGATACCATTTTGACAAATTCATTCATTCAATTCCTTCTATTAGCTTTCCTATATATATTATATGTATCTTGTATAAATTTTCAATCGTTAATAAATATTTTTATTCATCCACTCAAGTTGAAATAAATGTTTTTGAACTGGTAGTGGATGACACTGGATGTTAATACAGTTTTTTCAAATATTAATTCAGTAATTAAATTTAATTAATTAATTTTAGTTTTTTTTAGATTTAAGTTGCATATATCTACCAATAGATGGCGCCAGATAAACTTAAAAAAACTCATTCATTTTTTTTAAGGACTTACTGCAATATAGTGAGATAAAAGTAGGAATTGACTTTATATTACTTGCTTTATCATACATTAATTTAGAAAGCAATATCGCAATGTTCAGAACGATTCAAGTATTTCTGCAACTCAATGGAGAAAAAAAAAAAAAGAATCAAGAAACTCTTAACTAACATCAACCTCTTGTTTTCAGTAGGCAGGCAATGATTTATAGTGCCGACATCACTTGAAAACTTGAAATGGCCATCCATTATTTATTACAGGGCCACAAATTGAACGTTACACTTTACTTTCTCTTGTCTGAAGATAATGGATTGGGCGATTCATCTGAAAAAATACTTTCTTCTAACAGAAAAAAATACTTAGAAAATGGATGACATTCATTACAAAGGAACATTTAGCTTCTTTGTCGCAGATATCTACATGGAAAAAGTTTTAATTAATATAACTCAAGCAGAAAATTAATTTACATAAAAGCCTTACTGTGCTTTCATCTGTATAATTACATAACAAATAGTTGGTGGTAATTATATTTAAACGATATTTTTGTTAATTTAACTTATATAAAACATTTAATTGTATATTAAAAATTTGAAAGACAAATTTAATTATGGAAGAAAAATTATTTGCTTGTTTGGTTTATTTCTAACGGCAACAATTCAGTGAGCTAATGTAAAAAAGTCTGAGTGGCTATAATTATAAAAAAAGGATAATACCTACATGTATGTTTCCATTAATATTTTATGGTGCATAAAGATCGAAAAAATGGGCCCATTTATTTCTTACATTTGACACTAAAAGTAATGTGTTTTTTTATAAGATGTCATAATATCTCGAATGCCCTTTGAATTTGACATCAGTTATTAGCAGTCTCAGTACTAATCATTACAGAGGGATGAAGATTCTCCTAGACAAATGTCAGGGGGATACAGACTAGAAATTGCCGCAACGCTTTTTTCCTAACACCTAATTTACATTATTCTAGAAATCTCTACAAAGCACTCACTTCCCATGTTTTGCAATTGGGAATGATGCCAACTTAAGAGAAGTCCTGTATAGTGAAGCGGCGCCATTTAGCGGCAGCTATCGTGAACACTTTGAACTTGATCTAACTTTTATTAATAATATTTTAAACCCATGGACACGATAACACCAACAATCGTGCATGGTATTATGCATTGGAATAATCGCCAGTTCTGAATGTTCACAGATAAGTTGAAATAAGTTGCAGCTTTTATTTATATTTTTAATAAAATTTTTAATCTTTTTTTTCCACTATAACATCATAATTTTTTTCATCATTGCTCAACTGCATCATTTCATAAAAAGAGATTTAACCAAATGGTCATAAATGAAGATATAACTTATCTCCATTATTTTAATTTATTTTTTAAAACCAATGATACATTTGCCAAATTCATTCATTTGGAATATCTGTTAATTCAAGCAATTTCTTAATGTTCAGAGCATACACGGCTTCAAATATTTCTACAACTCAATGGAAAAAGGAATTCAGAAACTCTTAACTAACACCAACCTCTTTGTTTTCAGTAGGCAGGCAATGATTTATAGCTCCAGCACCACTCTGAAAACTTGAAATAGCCATCCATTATTTATTGCATGGCCACAAATTGAACGTTACAATTTACTTTCACTTGTCTCAAGATAATGGATTGGGCGATTCATCTGAAAAATACTTTCTTCCAACAGAAAAAAATACTTAGAAAATGGCTGACATTCCTTACAAGGGAACACTTAGCTACTTTTTTTCGTAGATATTTACTTGAAAAAGTTTTAATTAGTATAATCTGAGCCGATAATTAATTTACATAAAAGCATTACCGGGCTTTCATCTGTATAATTACATAACAAATAGCTGTTGATAATTAAATTTAAACTATATTTTCTTAATTTTGTAAAATAATTTAATTGTATATAAAAATTTCAAAGGCAAATTTGATAATGGAAGAAAAATTATTTTATTTTGTTTGGTTTATTTCTAGAGGCAACAATTAATGTGGTACTAAATAAGACTGAATGACTATAATTATAAAAACTATATATAACATATATATGTATGTATCAATTAAGATTTTATGCTAACATAAAGTAAATTACTATATTGTGCCCATTTATTTCTTACATTTAGCACTAATGTAATGAGTTCGTTCAATATAAATGTCATGATATCTCGGATGATTTTTACAGATTTCCAATATATTTGAAAGATTTTGTGTCTTCCAATAATATCACATTATTTATTATGATGTCTTATCTTGAATAAGATATAATACAAGAATGATATTTGGTATTTTCGTTTTCCTTGTTGAAGTAACTTACATTATTAAAGATCTTTATAATATGTGACTTAATTCAGTATAACATTAATCTAAAAAATGCTAAAAGATATAAAGAAGTATCAATACACCTAAATTAGATGAAAGGCCAAATAATTACTCAAAATTCTGTGGCATTATATTGTCAAAAATCGCCAATTTGTTTTGAAGTCAATCGCCATTAATTTCAGACTGTAACGTGGTATATTAGTATGGAAGCATGCCGTTCTCAAATGTTCACACATGATAAGTTGAAATTTGCCGAGTAGTTTTCAGTTTTCTTTTTTAAATTTAATTTATTTTTAAAATCAATGTTAACATTGCCAAATTCATTCATTATGAATATACAATAATTCAAGCAATATCTCCAAATTCAGAACATACACGGATTCAAATATTTCTACAACTCAATGGAAAAAAAGGAATTCAGAAACTCTTAACTAACACTAACCTCTTGTTTTCAGCAGGCAGGCAATGATTTATAGGTCCAGCACCACTCTGAAAAACTTGAAATGGCCATCCATTATTTATTACATGGCCACAAATTGAACGTTACACTTTACTTTCACTTGTTCCAAGATAATGGATTGGTCGATTCATCTGAAAAATACTTTCTTCCAATAGAAAAAAAAATACTTAGAAAATGGATGACATTCATTACAAAGGAACACTTAGCTACTTTGTCGTAGATATTTACTTGGAAAAAGTTTTAATTAGTATAATTCAAGCAGATAATTTTAATTTACATAAAAAGCATTACTGTGCTTTTAACTGTATAATTACATAACAAATAGCTGGTGATAATTAAATTTAAACGATATTTTGTTCATTTAACTTATATAAAACATTTTTGATTGTATATTAATAAATAAGACAAATTTAATAATGAAAAAAATTATTTGTTTGTTTGGTATATTTCTAACGGAAACAATTCAATGAGCTAGTAAAAATGACTGAAGGATTATAATTATAAATAAAGAGATAATATCTAAATCTATGCATTCATTATGATTTTATGGGGTATAAAGTTTGAAAAAAAATGGTCCAATTTATTTCTTACATTTGACACTAATGTAAGGAGTTCGTTTTATACATAGATGACATGATATATGGTATGATTTTTGATTTCCAATATTTGGAAGATTTTGTGTCTTTCAATAATGTTGCTATATTGATTAACTTGAACAATGTGTAGTACGAGACTAATATTGGTATCTTCTTTTTCTTTGTGAAGAAATTTACATTATTAAAGATCTCTACAATAGACTTTAACAATTATACAATTCAGAAGAATATTAATAAAAAAAGATAAGTATATTGATATAGTATTGCTATTGGTACAGAGAAGTATCAATATACTCAAGATTAGTTGAAAGCCCAAATAATTACCCACAATTATATGGTATTATGCTTTTGAAAATCGCCAGTTTGCTGCCTTTAGCATTGTATACAATGTAAATATGCTACGTCTTCACCAACATAACATCACAATTTAGAACTAACTAATATCTAGGGAACACACCAGACTGAAATTTAGGAGACCACCTGGCACGAATTAACATCTAGGCGAACATGATACGAACATATATTCAACATAACATAATGAACATTTAAAAGACTGCCTGATATCAAATGATATTTAGGCGACATTCTGACACGAGCTGACCTATGTCAGTTCGTGTCAGAATGTCGAACTGACCTACGTCAGTTTGTGTCAGACTGTCGAACTGACAAAGTCAGCCTGATACACATTGAAATCTAGCGGACTATCCGACATAAAGTGACATCTAGGAGACCATCTGATACAAATTGACATCTAAGGAACGGCTACTGGAATCTGATGGCCGAGTGGCTAGCACTCTGTCGCTCAGTGTCACAGGTTTCGTGTTCGATACCATGGGTTTTGCAGTGGTTCGAAATCAATTTAAACTGCAGATACCCGTCTAACATAATTGTTGAGCATCTAACATGAGTGTAGAGCCCCTGTCTAACGAAATTGTAGATTAGATTAAAAAATAATAATATTTTTTATTTAATTAAACACACAATGAAGTATCAATATATCTAAAATGTTATTTAAGCAAAAATAAAATTATTATTAAACATTTTATGAACGTCAAAAGGTAATTTTACAAGCCTATATAATGATGTCACTATTTTAAACTTCTTCAATATGCCTCTCTAAACAGTACCAAAATCGGCTTAAGATAGTGCTAATCTATATTTATCTCTGGTGAGACATCAGGTAAAGTCGTCGCAACTTCGTCCCCCAAAGTCTTCCACGGAACTCTAATTAAATCAACACTAGTGCCCTTTTCCGCAGTTCTGCACTCTTTGACACTGATGATGGACTTAAGCCGCGGCTGAAAATACATCGCAAATTGAATTTGCTTTAACAAACTGTCATTCTGTCCGACTAGAGCCGGGGCTTATTTTTAGCTGAAAGGATTACAAGGTCTGTATTAAGAGGCTTAAGGGTTATTAATAACAACATGGATATTTTTAAGTTAGTCTCGTTTTCAAGTAGAGGTGGTGGGTTGGAAATGATTCATATTAGGTTTGTAGAACAGCATAAAAAAGTAGTAATTATGTTTTTAATAGCTGTAATATCAGTGGATATCATGTTCTATTTTTGCATGTCATGAGACAGGCCAATGATGATCCATGCATAGGGACCATTTATATGTATATGCCCGGATTTGTGTATTGTGTAGGAAAACTCCCAAATACTATAACAGTCAGGCTGTCAAAACGGGATTTTCAAACAATCTTAACGACAACCTTTACAACGATTCTTAACAATCAACATTCTGTCTTCTAATTTCTGAAGGGATAACAAGTTTTTATTAAGAAGTTTAATTGTTAATAATTGCAATATAGTTATTTTTAAATAGTCTTGTTTTTAAGTAGCATAGAGTGTAGGTTGTAAATTATTCACATTAGGAATGTTGAACAACAGCAAAAAAAAAGTACCAATTTTCTTTTTTTTTTCTGTATTATATGCAATTTTTCTGCAACAAATTTTTAATTTAACAGTTAGAATAAAAAAAAAATATTTTCATTAAACACACAATAGTATCAATGTTTAAAAATAGCGAAATTAACATTTAATCAAAAATACAATTATTATCAAAATTTTATGAACACCAAAAGGTAAATTGACAAACCTATATACTGGTGTATAAAGTTTAACTGTTATTAATAACCACATACATATTTTTAAATTAGTTTTGTTTTTAAGTAGAATTGATGATGGGTTGTAAATGATTTCTATTAGATTTGCTGAACAGCAGAAAAAAAGTAGCAATTTTTTAATGCTGTAGTATTTTTAAATGCTTCTACAACAAATTTTAAACTATCAATGAGTAAATAAAATAATTTTTGTTCATTAAACATACACCGAAGTATCAATATCTTAAAATAAACTTCTTGCAGAAGAAATAAAATTATTATTAAACAATTTTATGAACGTCAAAAGGTAATTTTACAAGCCTATATAATGATGTCACTATTTTAAAATTCTTCAATTTGCTGCTCCTAAACAGTACCAAAATCTGCTTAAGATAGCGCTAATCTATATTTATCTCTGGTCGAAACAATCGGTAAAGTCGTCCCTTCGTAGTCTTTCACGGAACTCTAATTAAATCAAACCAAAGGGCCCTTTTCCGCAGTTCTGCACTCTTTGACACTGATGATGGACTTACGCCGTGGCTGAAAATCTATCGCAAATTGAATTTGCTTCAACAAACTGTCATTCTGCCCGACTGGAGCCGAGGGCTTATTTTTAGCTGAAAGGATTACAAGGTCTTTATTAAGAGGCTTAGCGGTTATTAATAACAACGTGGATATTTTTAAATTAGTCTCGTTTTTAAGTAGGATAGGTGGTGGGCTGTAAATGATTCATGTTAGGTTTGATGAACAGCAGAAAAAAAAAATAGCAATTATTTTTTTTTTTGTGCTGAAATATAAGGTGTCTCATTCTATTTACGGTCTTGGACTGGAAAATGATGGTGGATGTGAAAGAGTTGTTGTTCTTTTATAAGTAAATGTCCCGCATTTGCTTTCATTAACATTCTCATTGTTCAGTTCATTAACATAACATTTCTCAGTTCATTAACATTCTTAATGTAAATGATTCACATTAAGAATGTTGAACAACAGAAAAAGTAGCTTTTTTTTGCCTGCAATATCTGTAAATGTTTCTAAACACATTTTAAATTATCAATGAATAAATAAATTTATTTTTATTTTGTTAAACACACGATGAACTATCAATGTCCTTAAAAATAGTGAAAGAGGCATTTAGGCAAAAATACAATTATTATTAAACTATTTTATGGGCGCCAAAAGGTGATTTAACTAGCGTGTATAATGCTGTCGCTATTTTAAAACTTCTTCAATTTGCCTTTCCTAAACAGTGCACGAAATCGGTTTAAGATAGTGTTAATCTATATTTATCTCTGTTGAGACATCAGGTAAAGTCGTCACAACTGTGGCGCGAATCTTCCCTCCGTGATCTTTCACGGAACTCTAATTTAATCAACACTAGTGCCCTTTTACCGCAGTTCTGCACTCTTTGACACTGATGATGGACTTAAGCCGCGGCTGAAAATCTATCGCAAATTGAATTTGCTTCAACAAACTGTCATCCTGCCCGACTAGAGCCGAGGGCTTATTTTTAGCTGAAAGGATTACAAGGTCTTTATTAAGAGGGCTTAGCGGTTATTAATAACAACATGGATATTTTTAAATTAGTCTCGTTTTTAAGTAGCATAAGATGGTGGGTTGTAAATGATTCATGTTAGGTTTGATGAACAGCAGAAAAAAATAGCAATTATCTTTTTTTATTTTGCTGTATTATTAGTGGATCTCATGATCTATTTATGTATGTCATGAACAGAACAATGATGATCGATACAAACCGAACGTTGTCCTTTTATAAATAATTGCCAGGATTTGAGTGCTGTGTAGGAAATCCCCTGAAAACTATCAGCAGGCAGTCAGATTGTGAAAAAGAGACTCTATGCAAGCTTTTTAACAATTGCCATTGAATCTACTAATTTTTGAAAGGTTTGCAAGGTCTTTATTAAGAGGTTTACCTGTTATTAATAACATGGGTATTTTTAAATACCACGTTTTTAAGTAGCATAGAAGGTGGGCTGTAAATTATTGATAATAGGTTTGATGAACAGTACAAAAACATAGCAATTATCTTCTTTTTCTATGTAATGTTTTATTTATGTAAGTCGTCGGACAGGCCAATGATGTTCGTTGTAATTAATAAAAAAAAGCATTATCATTTTATAAGTAACAATCCCGCATTCGCACGCCGAGGCTCACCTGAAAACTACCATCAGGCAGTTATATTGTCAAAACAAGACTCTCTACACACGTTATAACAATCACATTGGCAATCTTAATTGCTGAAAATAGTGATTGCAAAAGACACTACCGAATTAAAAATCGCATTTTCTGCATACTACTACTGAGTCACTACAAATATACTGGCACCGGTGCCATGTATGTTTGTAGAGGTTCAATATCCGCTTTAAGCCGCAGTTCCCCAGTTTAACATGAGTGTAGAGCGTTGGACGTAGAGCTGAAAATGCTACCTCGTAAAAATCACGGACTCGGAAAACTTAGACTTCTACCTATGGGTGCTCCATCACAATAGAAGCCGCCCCCCTCCCTTTCCTTCCTTCCATGAGACCACATTGGGTTCTTGGACTTAGTCTAGATGTTATTGTTTACCAAGTGGAATAGGAAAACATAACAACAAACTTCCAACAATACATAAATCCAACTTCAATTGAATTTATGATATTAATTTTATTTCTTTTAAATATATGAAAAGAAATCGTTATTCTTGATTGAAAAGTTGTTATTTAATAAAATACTATGGAAATAAATTATTAGACTCTATGTGATGTAATGTTTGGAGGTTTTTTCTTTACAATTTATAAAATAATGCTTTCATAGTGAAATTATACTTATTTCATACGGTTTATTTTTAAATTCAAGACAATTTCATTAAAAAACAGACAATATATATTTTTGTAGAAATTCTACTGAAATTCAAGTTCATGCTTAAAACTTGAAATTATTAAAATATCGTAAAAAAATCTTAGCATATATGAATGTAGGTTCAATAAATATTTGTTTAAATAAACGAATATCAATTTGAAAGAATTGATTTGATTATTATTTAAAGACCATTCTAAAATAATTAGAAAAAATGATTTTAACCATTATTTTTTAAAAAGCAAAACCGTGTTAAAAATTGAATTGATAATCACAAACAGTTATGTTGAAATATAAATTGTAAAAAAAAAAAAAAAAAGGAAACTGTAATCGAAAAATTTAAATTTTATTTTCCCATTCATAGTTCATTTGAAGCTCAATTCATCGTACTCTTTTCATATTTGTTAAAAGCAGGTAAAAAAAATGGCTTATTTACAAAAAAAGGAAATCGTTCATCCTAATTGGATTATTGTTGGATTCAATGAGTCTGTGAAATCATTAGCGAACTAATTCTTTACCACTAATTAGACATTCAATTCACTTTGCTATTTTATTTTCAATGAAGTAATTTAAAGAGTGTTTTTTTTATTTCCAGTTTTCTTAGATGCCATTATTAAATAAAAATACCAAAAAAAAAATGCCTTTTAAAGTTTTCGATGGTATTTTATGTATTCATTTCATGTATTTTATTAAATAGTGATAAAAGTATAAGAAAACTGATTTGATTATGGTTAGTTAAAAATTGTTGCTTTTATCGTGATATGAAGTTTTTAAACGGATTTTTTCAATTTTTTAACTCTGTTATTAATAATGCTCATAATTATATAATATTTAGATAATGAATTATCTCGTATATACACTCAAGAGCCAAAACATTATGACCACCTGTCAATAACAAGTTGGCCCACCTTTGGCACGCAAAACAGCTTCAACCCGCCTTAACATGGATTAATATCACCACTTAATACCAGTTAAATACCACTTTCCCCTGATCACGTGCCTTCCACGTCATCCAGGCGAGTTCATTGCAAAATGTAGGGGTGGTCATAATGTTTTGGCTCTTGAGTGTATATTTTGTGAATACTATTTTTTTTTTTTTAATTCTGACAAATAAAAACTATTGTGCAGGTTGGGCAACCAGATTGTAACTGGGTGTATTTAGTTTAAGATACTTGAAGCACAGGTTGGTGAACTCGCAGCTATATTTACACACGCACAAACACCACCCACCTACAATTAGAGGCACACAATATTTAACACATTTAAAGGCAGATAATTATAGATTCATAGATGGACTACACTTCTAAACCGAAATCACGATATTCAGTTACGCGCAGGTTGCGTGAAATATACTTCCTCTCTGGGTGAGAATCGGTTTTCAATAAATTATTGGATACGAATTATGAAGTTTTGCATAAATTTTTCGATGAAGATTCTATTTTTTTCGATTTTTGTTAGTAAATTTTTATTTTTAGTCTCGAAATAATTTCATTACAAAAAAAGACAATACATATTTTGAAGAAAATCTACTAAAATTCAAGTTGATACTTCAAAAATGAAATGGAATTATTAAAATAATGTCAAAAATATTAGAAAATATGAATGTATGTTTAATAAATATTTGTTTAATTAAACGAGTATCATTTTGAAGGAATTGATTTGATTATTATTTAAATATCATTCTAAATAATTAGAAAAAATAATTTTTAACCATTAATATTTTTAAAAAATAAAGTCTTGTTAACTGTTTGTGTTTTTCCATACAATTTTTATGTTAAAACAGAAATTGAAAAAAAAAAAAAAAGTGCAAAGTTTAATCGAAAAATTTAAATTTTAATTTTCCATTCATAGTTCATTTGAAGCTCAATTCATCTTTCTCTTTTTATTTGTTAAAAGCAGAAAAAAAAATTGCTTCTTTACAAAAAAGGAAATCGTTCAACCTAATTGGATTATTGTTGGATTCAATGAGTCTGTTAAATCATTAGCGAAGTAATTTTTTACCACTAATTAGACATTCAATTCACGTTGGTATTTTATTTTCAATGAAGTAATTCAAAGAATCTTTTTTTCTTCAGATTTCTTAGATGTCATTATTATTACTTAGAAAGTACCAAAAAGAAATGCCCTTTTAAAGTTTTCGATGGTATTTTGTGTATTCATTTCACGTAATTTTTTTTATATAGTTATAACAGTATCAGATAATTGGTTTGATTTGATTACGGTTAGTGAAAACAGTTTGCTTTTATTGTGATATGAATAATTTGGATATATTTGTAAGTTTTTAAAAGAGATACCACTTTATAATTTTTTAACTGGGATATTACTAATAAATATAGTTTATAATATTAATACTTAGAAATTTTGATAACGAATTATCTTACTCATGTATTTTGTGATTAATATATATTTTTTAATTCTAAAAAAAAAAAAAAAACAAGTTTTGTAGTGTAGAGGTTGAACAACCAGATTTTAACTGGGTGTGGTTGGGTTCAGATACTTGAGGCTCGTATTGGAGAACTTACAGCTTTATTAATATACGCAAAAACACTAGGCCATACAGTTAGAGAAATACAATATTTAACATATTTAGAAACAAATAATTATAGATTCTTGAAAAGATTCCACTGGTGCTAAATACTTTCTCTCCAGATGAGTGTCTGTAGGCCAACTTACCATTTCTTCTGAATGCCACAGGAAGTGTTGCAGTAAGTGAAGTAGAGGGAAGCACGGTTACACTGTATTGAAATTAAAGTATAAAACAGATACTTAATAGGACTAAATATTATCAGTCCCATATATATAAACAAAGAATTTTTCATTTAAGAAGTGTAATATACATTTAATGTCAGTTTGTAAAATTATATTGCAGCATTCCGTTTAAAATATAACAAAATTGCAAAGATCTCGATTCAGGAAATTGCAAGACAGCCACCATGGGCGTTTTGGCCAAATGGGCGTTTTTAGAAAAACCTCTTGAAACGCTCACAGACAAGGGGGGTCGAGATTAACAATCTATTAAAATTTATTGTACTTGCGGATTTCTGTAATTGTAATTTTTTTTTTTTTGTTATTTTTTTTTTCAACTCTCACCTTTTTAATTACTAATACACAGGTTGAAATGTGGGCTAAATAAAGTAAATAAAGTCTCATTATAAACACAGCTAGTTAAATTGAAATGCTGAAATAAACCGAAATGCAGAAATTTTAATTGCTAGATATGAATAGTAAAGTAAATAAATATTATAATTGAAAAATATTTTTATTTGGGCCTCTAAGTCATTTCGAAATCCATTCATATGCATGAGTGAATTTAATGCAGTAAGACTTGAACATTTAAAAAGAATTTAATAAATTCATTTAATAATTTTAAATGAATCTCTTCGAAAAGAGATGTTTCTTAAAGTTCAAATAAATATAAATCAATGCTTAAGATAGGGGTTTTAAATATGAAACATAATCATGCAATATGAATGGCATTTTGAAATTTTATAGCGCAGAGTAATATTTACATTTTACCTTTGATGGAAACATTAACTCTCGTCAGTATATTATGATATTAATACATTCATGGTCGATACTAAAGATCTGACAAAGTTAATTTAAGAAATTTATTTAATGTTGTAGTGTGCAAGGTGGGCAACCAAATTGTTACTGGGTGTGGTTGTGTTGTAGAATTTACAGATTTATTTACACAAGGACAAACACAACACACGTACAATAAGAGCCATATAATATTTAAAACAATTAAAAAACTGATAATTATAGATTCGTTGAAGGATTCCACTTCTAACCCGAAAACTCGGTTCTCGGTACGCGCAGGATGCGCGAAATATAATTCCTCTCTGGGTGAAAGTCTGAAGTCAACAAATGGACCGGGATTTAAACTCGAGGGAGATTATGTGGAAAAATACACACGTTTTTTTTATATCTGTTAAATAAAATAAAATTTTAACTATTTCTTAAACTTTCATTTGCCTGATCCTTATGCTCAGCGACTAAAAGTAACATGATACATAATGGCTTATAGATATTCCATGACAATCCTGTGTTGAAGATAATGCCATTAATTTATGACATGATGATTTTCTTGATAGTTTGTCTCGCACCAAATATCTACTACGATATCCGTTAACGCATATATTTGCTAATGCTTATGAAATTTTGAATAAATTATTCGATAAAGATAGTAAAGTTTTGAATAAATTCTTCGATACAGATAGTAAAGTTTTGAATAAATTCTTCGATACAGATAGTAAAGTTTTGAATAAATTCTTCGATACAGATAGTAAAGTTTTGACTAAATTCTTCGATACAGATAGTAAAGTTTTGAATAAATTCTTCGATACAGATAGTAAAGTTTTGACTAAATTCTTCGATACAGATAGTAAAGTTTTGACTAAATTCTTCGATACAGATAGTAAAGTTTTGACTAAATTCTTCGATACAGATAGTAAAGTTTTGACTAAATTCTTCGATACAGATAGTAAAGTTTTGACTAAATTCTTCGATACAGATAGTAAAAGTTTTGACTAAATTCTTCGATACAGATAGTAAAGTTTTGAATAAATTCTTTCCAGATAGTAAAGTTTTGATAAATTCGATACAGATAGTAAAGTTTTGAATAAATTCTTCGATACAGATAGTAAAGTTTTGAATAAATTTTCGATACAGATAGTAAAGTTTTGAATAAATTCTTCGATACAGATAGTAAAGTTTTGAATAAATTCTTCGATACAGATAGTAAAGTTTTGAATAAATTCTTCGATACAGATAGTAAAAAGTTTTGACTAAATTCTTCGATACAGATAGTAAAGTTTTGACTAAATTCTTCGATACAGATAGTAAAGTTTTGACTAAATTCTTCGATACAGATAGTAAAGTTTTGACTAAATTCTTCGATACAGATAGTAAAGTTTTGACTAAATTCTTCGATACAGATAGTAAAGTTTTGACTAAATTCTTCGATACAGATAGTAAAGACTAAATTTTTGAATAAATTGACTAAATTCCATACAGATAGTAAAGTTTTGAATAAATTTTTACAGAAGTGTTTTGACTAAATTCTTCGATACAGATAGTAAAGTTTTGACTAAATTCTTCGATACAGATAGTAAAGTTTTGACTAAATTCTTCGATACAGATAGTAAAGTTTTGACTAAATTCTTCGATACAGATAGTAAAGTTTTGACTAAATTCTTCGATACAGATAGTAAAGAATAAATTTTGACTAAATTCTTCGATACAGATAGTAAAGTTTTGACTAAATTCTTCGATACAGATAAAGTTTTCTAAATTCGATACAGATAGTAAAGTTTTGAATAAATTCTTCGATACAGATAGTAAAGTTTTGAATAAATTCTTCGATACAGATAGTAAAGTTTTAAATAAATTCTTCGATACAGATAGTAAAAAATTCTTCGATACAAATAGTAAAGTTTTTGACTAAATTCTTCGATACAGATAGTAAAGTTTTGACTAAATTCTTCGATACAGATAGTAAAGACTAAATTTTTGAATAAATTCTTCGAGTAAAAGTTTTGACTAAAGATACAGATAGTAAAGCCTTGAATAAATTCTTCGATACAGATAGTAAAGTTTTCAATAAATTCTTCGGTACAGATAGTAAAGTTTTGACTAAATTCTTCGATACCGATTATGAACTTTTGAATAAATGACCTTGCTATTTTTTTCTGTTTTTGATTTTTTTTATTTTTGATAGGTGTAATTTTTTTTATTTATGGGGTTTATTTTCTATTTGTTTCTTGTATGCCAAAATCTCATATATAAATAATGAAATTTGCTTATATTAACTTTTGAATGGGAGAAGGACTTGTTAGTTTGCTGGTCTCGAAAGTAGCAAATAAAAGCCAGTGGTCTTCTGAAATTTGTAAATGTCTAGTCTCGATGATCTTATTATCTGGTAAATTCTAAGCTACAGGTTATGAATATTTGAATAAATTAACTTAATATTAAGTTTTTGATGGTGTTTTTATTTATGGAACTAATTAGGATGCACATAAGACATTGTATAATTTTTGAAATTTTGACAAGCACATCTGCCTGTATATTTTCTATTTGATGCTCTCTTGTGTAACAAATAATTCATAAATAAAAATGTCATATATAAATATACATAGTTTGTGCATGATATTAACTTTTGAGTGTAGAGGGGACTTATGATTTTGATGATCACGTTACAAAGTTGAAATCGATAAATGCAGCAGGTGGTCTTTGGAAATTTGTAAATATCTAGCCTCTATGATACTATAATGGTCGAGTATACTCTTATTTTACAAAACAAAAAAATGTTTGATAAAACATAAAAACTTTGATTGAAGTTTGCTTGAACGAATATGGAACTTGTAATAAGGTTGAGATAGACTGATAAGACTTTGGTTTGGCCACTGTTATATGAAATAAGATTATATCCATTCCAACAAAACAACATCTGAAGGTAAATTGCGCATTCATACTTCCACGCTATCAGTGGTTGGAGTTGGTTATCAGTGGCTTGTTTGATTTATTATGTTGGTTTGGTTGGTTTTGATTCATTATGTTTTCCTCACTCTAAATATGCATACTTTAGTTCATAACTGACAAACATAAAATAGCAAAGGACTTATTGAACTTTCCAGCAAAATATCCTTTTATGTGCCTCAATAAATTTTAGTATAAAAATAATGAAGGATCGTTCACGTAATTGGAAAAAAAAAAATTAATTAGTTACTTGTCAAACAATATAAATACTATTAATACTTTTAAAATACACATTATTGTCCCTTGACAATGTTGCTATTATAAAATTGACATTCTGATGTTTTGATTTATTCTGTGTTGCCGCTCTTTAAATATAAATAATTTAGCTTATAATATAATATATCAAGAACTTTTTGACATTGAACTTTCTAATTAATTAGTCTTTTACGCGTCTCAATATATCATATATTAATATATTTATTTAATATACTCAATATATTTTACAGTAGTATATTTAATTAATATTTTCAGCAAGTTAAAAACAAGTTTAAATAAATCTGCAGTAAATATTTCAGAAAATCGCTGCATAATCCGCTTTAACGCAATTTAGATAAAAAGTGGTTTTTTTTATAAACATTAATTTTTTCCCTGTGAAAATTTTGAGCTGCTGAAAGATGATTTCATTTGAAGCCAACTGCCTTTTTTTTTTTTTCACTTTTATTTTCGGTGCTTTTTGTGTGAATAGGATGAAAAAAAAAAAAAAGGACAAGCTTGATGGTTAAACAAAAGGGACATTTTTTTCTTGCGCTATTAAGCGTACTTAACTTCACTGAAAAATTATTTCGAAAAAAAAGAATAGTTGTGTGACGCTAAATTAAATTATTCCGTGCCTTAAAATACCCAAAATGGATTAACGGTCTTAAAAAATCTAATTAGTTAATAAAAATCTCTAATCAATAGGTGGCTCTTTGTAAGTACATAAAAAAGCTATTAACTAGATTTTTTAAGCTGTGTAAATAAAGTCAGTACAGTGTTAAAAAAAAAAAAAAAAAAATTAATTTTGTATCTTAAAAAATATATATATTTTTTTCAACAGATAAAAAACGGTTAGTAAGAATGTTTAATAATACTTTCTTTCAAATAATTTATTTCTTCCTTTTTTTTTTTTTATTTAGCGCAACATAATCGTAAAACAAATTTTTTACACATATTTGCTGTAGGCAATGCAATATAATTTTTGTCATGAGTTATACCTCCATTTAAGTCCATATGATTAAATGTTTTTATGAATTGATGCAGTTGAGCAAAATTAAGATGAAACATTCTATATCTTTATAATAAAAAAATATTGAGAAATTTATTAAAAGAGAATAAAAATTAAAAATGGTTCCAATGTCAAAAGGAAATATTTGAGTTTTATAATTTAGTAAAAAAAAATGTGGGTTGTGCAGCTTTGGATTGTAACTGAGTGTGTTTGGGTTGAGATTTGAGACACAGGTTGTAGAACTCACATCTTTATTGACACACCTACAAACACCACACACATAGAATTAAATACAGACAATATTTAACACATTTTACAGACATATAATTCTAGATTCGTTGAAGGAATCCTCTTCTAAGCCGAAAACATGGTACTTACGTATGCGCGGGATGCAAGAAATATCTATCTCTTCAGGTAAGAGTCTGTAGGCCAACATAAAATCAGAGATGTGGTATATATATTTCCACTCGGATTGGTAGACTATATGCTAAATGTTTCTCAACTGGTGGACAAATTGCGCTGTACTTTCGAAAAACAGTATCTGGTGATTTATTATGTTTTTCTCACTTTAAATATGCTTAATTTAGCTCATAGCTGAAAAACATAATATAGCAAAAAGACATATTGATATTTCCAGCTAGTTACTATTTTAAATGTCTTAAGAAATTTCAGAATAAAACAATTCATTAATATTTTAGTAAGTGATTAAGTAGAGCAAAGATGAAAAAAGTTTATGCTATAGTGAAAAAAAAAAAATATATATTGAAAAATTTATTAAAAGTATAAAAAAAGAGAAAACAATTTTCGGTTTCCACGCAAAATCCAAAATCAAATATTTGCGTTTCACAATTGATTAAAAAAAGACGAAATTATGCTCAATTTTAAAGCTCTTTTAATATAGTTAAAAAATTTATTCTTTAATTTTTGTAGTTTTATTATTATAGTTGAAAGATTGTCTTTATGTTATGATAATAAGAAACGGTTGCTTATTTTAACCTAATAATCCATTGTTGAAGAAACGATCATTTATTCATTTGACATATAATAATCGACGATCATAAGAATTGAGAAGTGATAGTCACATGCTGTCAACTTGATTAAGTAACAGTAACATTGAAAAACCAATTTCCTTTATTATTGACTGTGACTTAAAATGACTATCAGATCTACTAATCAATCTTAAGAAACATTTTACCTTCTTAAGAAGTTATAAACCTGATTATTTTCTGGGAGCAACAATGATCGAACGTTGCAAGATTAATTCAAACATATTATTGAAGGAATGATCAATTATTCAATTGACGTAGAATAAATCGACAATCTAAATCCAGGGGTCTCCAAACTTTCCAGCCTTAGGGCCACACTGTTTACTCCATTAAGTATCAAGGGCCAAAACCGTTTCAATTTTCTGCCATTATCTATAATTTCTAGTGTTTCAATGTGTTTTTTTATCCTACTTATTACAGCAACAATAAGCTATTCGCTGTCGAGGGCCGGATTGATGATTGATGACTTTGACAAATATATATATAGTTTGTTTACGATGTTGATATTTAGATGGGGAGAATGTAAACGTTTGCTGATCGTTACAATGTTGTAATCTATAAATGCAACCAGTGGTCTTAGAAAATGTGTGAACGTCTAGTTTCGATGGTACTAAAATGATCGAGCAAAGTCTTTTACAAATAAAAAATTATTGATAAAAACCTAAAAGTACTGCTTGAAGCTTGCTTGAGCGAATACGGAACTTGTAATCAGAGAGATGGACTGATGACTTTTGGACTTTGGAGATGGACTTTGGTTTTTCCACTGTTTTGTGAAATGACTTGCAGTCCTTTCCATAAAAAACAATAAAAGTTTTGCATACCATACGTTAGTTACCGTGGGTTAGCTTTTCTGTAGCGCGCATGCTCATAGGAAACTGAGCATGCGCGCTAGGGTGAAAAAGCTAACGGACGATCTTACGTTAACTAACGTACGGTATGCAAAAACGGGGTTCTCTAATATCTGCTGAATTCGCGCATTCTTTCCTCCACGCTTCCAGTGGCTGGATATTCCGGAGTGTTAGGATTTATCATGTTTTCTCTCACTTTAAATATCAGTAAATCAGTTCATAACGGTAAAAAAAAATAGCAAGAATATAATGACTTTTAAATGGAATTTTCCAGTTAATTATCATTTTATGTGTCTCAATAAATTTTACAGTATTACAATTCATTAATATTTTAAGTAAGTTAAAAACAAGTTTAAAAAAAGTCTCAGAAATATTTCAGCAAATCGTTCCATAATCCGCTTTAACGCAGTTTAGATAAAGATTAGTTTTTATAAACATGACTTTTTTTATCTCTGAAAAAAATTTTAAACTGCTGAAAGATGATTACACTGGAAGCCAACAGCCTTTTTTTTCACTGCTTTTTTGTGAACAGGATAAAAAAAAGGGACAAGCTTGATGGTTAAACAAAAGGGACATTTTTTCTTGCGCTATTAATCATACTTAACTTCACTAAAGAATTATTTCGAAAAAGAATTGTTGTGTGACGCTAAATTAAATTACCATGAAAAATACCCAAATGGATTAATGGTCTTAAAAATCTAATTAGTTAATAAAAATCTTTAATCAATAGGCTTTTATAAGTACATTAAAAAAAAAAAAAAATCTAGTTAATAGCTTTTTTAAGTCAGTATAGTGTAAAAAAAACCTTAATTTTGTATCTTAAAAATATTTTTTTTGGTCTCAAAAAACAGTTATTAAGAATGTTTAATAATACTTTCACCTAATAATTTATTTCATAATTTTTTTAGTTAGCGCACCATGATCATAATACAAATTGTTTGCACACATATGCTTTAGGCAATACAATATATTATATTTTTGCCACTAAATTATACCTTTTTTAAGTCCATTTTATTAAATCTTATTATGAAGTGATGTAGTTGAGCAAAATTAAGTTAAAAAAAATTATAACTTTATAGAAAAAAAATAAATAAATAAAAGGAAAAATTCATTTAAAAATTGTAAAACTTTTTGGTACTCCTATCAAAACAAATATTTGCTTTTCATAATTTAGTAGAAAAATTACTGTAGTGCAGTTCTGTATTGCTACTAGGTGGGGTTGGGTTGAGACTTTGACATAGTTTGGAAACTCACAACTTTATTGACACACGTACAAACACCAAACACATATAATTAGAGATATACACTTTTCAACACATTTTAAGACAGATTGTTCTACAAATTCGTGGAAGGATTCCACTTCTAAATTGAAAACCCAATATCCGGGCGCAAGATGCAGGAAATATACTACCTCTTTAGGTGAGAGTCTGTAGGCCAACTTATAAACAGGTTTGTGGTTAATAAATTTCCTTTGAGTTGGGACACTATATAGTCAACTGGCAAATTGTGCTGTTTTTACAAAAAAACAATATCTGTTGAATTTGCACATTCGTTCTGCCATACTATCAGTGTTTGGATATTCCAGCGATTTGATTTATCATGTTTTCCTCATTTTTAATATGCTTAATTTTAACTCATAACTGAAAAACATAGAATAACAAACCCATATTGAATTTTCCATCGAGTTATCCTTTTAAATGTCTCAATAAATTTCGCAATAGTATATTTAATTAATATTTTAGTAAGTTAAAAACAATTTTAAAGAAAATCGCAGCAAATATTTCAGCAAATCGCTGCATAATGAACTTTAAAGCAATTTAGATAAAGAGTAGTTTTTATAAACATGACTTTTTTTTTTATCTCTGAAAATTTTGAGCCAGCTGAAAGATGATTACACTGGAAGCCAACTACCTTTTTTTTTCACTTTTATTTTCGGTGCTTTTTGTGTGAATAGGATGAAAAAAAAAAAAGGGACAAGCTTGATGGTTAAACAAAAGGACATTTTTTCTCACGCTATTAAGCATACTTAACTTCACTGAAAAATTATTTCTAAAAAAGAATTGTTGTATGACGCTAAATTAAATTACCCTATGCCTTAAAATACCTAAAATGGATTAATGTTCTTAAAAAATCTAATTAGTTAATAAAAATATTTAATCAATAGGTGGCTCTTTATAAGTACATAAGAAAAGCTATTAACTAGATTTTTTTAAGTATAGCGTAAAAAAAAAAACAACTTAATTTTGTATCTTAAAAACATTTTTTTTCTTGCTTACATAAAAACAGTTGTTAAGAATGTTTAATATTACTTTCCTCCTAATAATTTATTTCATCATTTTTTTTTATTTAGCGCAACGTGTTCATAAAACAGATTGTTTGCACACATATTGCTTTAGGCAATGCAATATAATTTTTGCCATGAGTAATATTTCATTTAAGTCCATTTGATTAAATCTTTTTATGAAATAATGTAGTTAAGAAAAATTAAGATGAAAAGTGTTATGACAGTAAATGAAAAAATTAAATTCCCAAATTTGAAATTGATTTGGAAAAGATTTGGGACAACATCCAAAACAAATATTTAATTTTCCAAATTAGTAAAAAAAAACTGCAGTGTTGTGGGTTGTGCAGCCGTGGCTTGTAACTAGTCATGTTTGTATTGAGACTTGAGACACAGGTTGGAGAACTCACAGCTTTATTGACACACGTAAAAACACCAAACACATACAATTACATACAGACATTATTTAACGCATTTAAAGACAAATAATTCTTGATTAGTGGAAGGATTCCACCTTTAACCTGAAAACTCCCTGCGGTTTGCGCTGGATGCGGGGAATATATTACCTCTTCAGGTAAGAGTCTGCAGGCTACCTTCATAAGCTGAGTTGTGGTAAATATATTTCCGTTTGGTTGGGAGATTACAAGTTAAATGTTTCTCAACGGGCGAGCAAATTGCGCTGTACTTTCAAAAAACAGTATCTGGTCAATTTTCATATTCATCTTGAAACACTATCATCACATTACGGCGGTTTTATTTATCACGTTTCTAGTCTCTTTAAATATGCTTAATTTTAGCCGATAACTGAAATATAATAAAATGGCAAAAAAAATTGATATTTCAGGAGAGTTATCCCTTTAAATAGCTCAATACATTTACAGGAAATACAATTCTACAATATTTTTCATCATCATCATTGGCAACAGCCCAGTGTGGGCCAAGCCCGTCTACCTACTGGTAGATTTCGAGACGAGATATGTTTTTCTTTTTACGGGGTAGGGTTGTCAACTCTATGCTCAACAGTCATATGAGACCGGGATCTAAGGCTTAAAGTGGATTCCAACCACTACAAACATCAAGTAGCACCGCCGATTTTCTCGAAACGAAACCTGTGTTCGCTAGCCACTCGTCCATTCAGACCCCATTAATATTTTAGTAAGTTAAAAACAAGCTAAAGAAAGTCGCAGTAAATATTGTAACAAATCGCTTCATAATCCGAATTAACGCAGTTTAAATAAATAGTAGTTCTTATAAACATGACTTTTTTTTGCCTCTGAATATTTTGAGCTGCTGAAAGATGATTACATTGGAAGCCAACTGCCTTTTTTACTTTTATTTTCGGTGTTTTTTTTGTGTGAATAAGAAAAAAAAAATATAAAAAGGACAAGCTTGATGGTTGAACAAAAGAGACATTTTTTTTTCTTGCGCTATTAAGCATACTTAACTTCATTGAAAAATTATTTCGAAAAAAGAATAGTTGTGTGACGCTAAATTAAATTACCCCATGCCGTAAAATACCCAAAATAGATTAATGGTCTTAAAAAATCTAATTAGTTAATAAAAATCTCTAATCAATGGGTGGCTCTTTATAAGTACATAAAAAAAGCTATTAACTAAATTTTTTTTTAAAGTCAGTATAGTGTTAAAATAAAGAAAAATTTAATTTTGTATACTAAATTTTTTTTTTTGTGCACTGATAAAAACAGTTATTAAGAATGTTTAATAATACTTTCTTCTAATAATTTATTTCATCATTTTTTTTTATTTAGCGCAACATGATCCTAAAACAAATTGTTTGCAAAAATATTGCTTTAGGCAAAATATAATTTTTTGCTGTAAGTTTTAAGTCCATCTGATTAAGTCTTTTTATATGAAATGATGTAGTTGAGCAAAATTAAGATGAAAAAATTTATAACTTAATAGTGAAAAAAAAAATATTGAATAATTTATTAAACATGTGAAATGATTGGGACTCCACCCACAGTCAAAACCAAATATTTACGTTTTAAAATTTAATAAAAAAAAAATACTAAATTATTCTCAGTTCTGAAGAACTTGACTATTAAAAATATTATTTTTACACTTTTTGCTTTATTACTATAGTTGAAAGATAACCTTTTGATAATACTTTTTTGTTATCTAAACATAAAGACAATTTTAACCTTATAAAGACAGTGAATGTAAATAATATATATATATATATATATATATATATCTTGTCTGAAATTTTAATATTTGAGGCTAAATTTTAACAAAAATTAAATTGTGCTCTTATAAATATTCGTTTAATGTTTACATTTCATTTTACTCGTTTCGAAGATTCATTTTACTCAAGAATCATTCCTCTATTTGGAACAAAAAAAAAATCAAATTAGCTATTTATCAAACAGAGTACATAATGCTCATACATCATCATTGACGTAACAGCCCCATCGTCTGCTTACTGGCAGATTTCCAGATGGAAGATGTTTCTTTTTACGTGATAGTTGTCAGCTCTACTCCCAAAGCCATACAGCCATATTAGACAGGGACGTATGTTTTAATGTTGATTTCGAACCACTTCAAACATCCGTGACAAGAACCTGGATTCGAACCCGAGACATGTGGAACTAATTGGAACTAACTACATTCTAACAGTTTAGAAATATTTAAATTAGTTTAAAAATCAATTATTTTTAAATAGAAATTTTAAAATCACCTGTAATGATAATAAATCATCCTGAAAATGTTAAATGGGTTTGATATCCTGGTGACCGTGAAGGAAATAAGAAATTGATGAAATTTTGGCATGTTATACAACGTCCGTCTAGTGTGTGTTTGGAACAATTATTGTTCATAAATGTCTAATAAAGAACGAATTCTATTATTTGAAGTGACGCTCAATTTGAACTCATTATTTAAAGAACGATCAATTATTCTATTGACGAATAATAAATCATAATAGTTGAAGAGTGATACTGTCAACTTGATTATGTAACATTGAAAAATCAAATCGCTTTATTGTTGACTGTGACTTATTATTGACTACGAGGTTTATAAATCAAACTTAAGATACGTTTCACCTACTATACGTAGTTATAAATCATTTTACCTATTGGATGCATAAGAGATCGAGCGTTATAAGATTTAGAAATGGAGAATTAACACTTCAAAAATGAAAGTTTAAAACTAAAATTTTATTTTATATATTTTAAAAATACTTTTCATATTTTCATTTTTTAAACTATCGCTGGTCACGAAAATAAATATTTTCAATAATTTCTATACCTTCATAACTCGTTTTAGATTTTTATTAAAAAAATTATAAATATATATAAATAAATTCGAACAACTTTTTAACTTTTCATAATTTTTAATGAAATGGACCATCTATTAAAAAATTAAAACGTGTTTTTCATTGTAAATTAACACTATACGAGTAATGTATATATTTAAACGTAAAAAAAAAAAAATTGAACAGTAAAATATTAAAAAAAGAATACATTCTTTTAAAAAAATAAAACTAATTATTATGTTATGCACCGATATTTGTAAAACTAAATAAATATTTTTATATACATTTGTATTTAAACAGTATTTGTTATAATGTGTGTGATTTTTTGACACATTAATTTTATCAATTTTTCTTTATTTAAAAAAAGGACACGTTATATCTTACAAAGACATATTAAAAAACAAATATTCAAATACTATCAATAACGAAAAAATCTATTTGCACATAGCAAAAAATCTCAAAAGGAAATTCATTAAATAAAAAATATAAAAAATATATATATATTTCTGAAAATATTCAATCGAAATAAAGAATAAAAATGAATAAAAGGTAAAATTTCGCAGTGCGACGCGTTTTTAAATCAGGAAGTGCCATACAAATGTGAAAATAATATAAAAATAATTGCCTTTAGATTTGGGAAATAAGAAATGGCATTTCAATTCCATTCCTAAAACGATAGCTTGATTCAACAAAGCTTTTATTTCTTACATTTTTACATTTCCGAAATCTTATAACAAATGGAAATTATATATATATATATATATATATATATATATATATATATATACATACATAAAAAAAAAAATTATTTGCCAGTTATGTTGATAAAATACATTTTTATTATTATTTATTTTAGCCATACTGATAATTTTGCTAATTACAAAGATTTAACTGTTCTTTTCATTTAGCATTATAAATTATAAATTAATTATATAATATATAACTTGTTTCATGTTTAAAATAAAACACTGCAACTAGCTTCCTCCTAAGCACTGCAAAAGCGCCCTATGTCGTTCAAGAGAAATGGTCAGTAGGCCTCGAAACTATCCCCGTAGAGGAAGTACAGCGCACCCGGCGCTCCGTTGGGAAACGTTTATTTTAAAGCCTCTCATTGCGAGAGGAAATATATTTAGCATAACACTGTGTATTAGTTAGTCTACAGAGTCTCACCCGAGAGGAAATATATTTTTCGTGCATCCAGCGTATCTGAGCATTTATTTTCTGCTCAGAAATAAAACCCTTCCACGAATCTACAATTATATGTCTTATATGTGTTATATATTGATGTCTCTAATTGTATGTGTGTGTGTGTGTGTGTGTGTGTGTGTGTGTGTGTGTCTGTGTGTAAATAACGCTGCGAGTTCTCCAATCTGTGCCTCAAGTATCTCAACCCAACCACACCCAGTTATAATCCAGCTCCACAACCTGCTTACTACAACATTAACTAAATGATAAAATATTATTATAATGAAGCATGAATTATATTTGTTAAAGAACTTAACTCGCATATATGAATGAATAAACGATATTTGACACAATCAAATTAAATAAAAAATTTATCAATAAATAGGGTAGTTTATAACTCTCAACTGTTATTCTCTTTTACTGCAGGGATTCTTTAGTGCATGCATATCACTTAACTTTATCAAAACATTGAAGAATATTCTAAAAGACGAAAAAAACTACTTGACTGAAAAAAAAAAAGCCATTAAATATTCATGAATCTGTAATGATATAATCCATGCTGCATTATATTAATATTTTTAACTTTTAATTAATTTTTAAATGACCTGAACATTACATCATCATCACCACCATACTAATATATTTAAATTAAATTTTCCATATTTATTATGTACCACGCATTCTAACTCTATGCGAATGGATAAACAATATTTGAAACAACCAATATAAATTAAAAAATTTATCAAGTTATAATAGGGCAAGTAAATATTAACTCAACTGTCATTTGATTAGTTTTTATTATATTATAAGGATTTGGATTCCGTTATTTTTTTCTCTAGCGCGCATGCTCATATATGAAACATTATTATTTAGATACGAATGTTTTTTCCTATGAGCATGCATTATATTAATTTATAGGGATAAAAAAAAATAACGGACGTCTAAAATTAAACAGCAAAAACTCTCAATTATCTTTTTCAACTGTGATTCTTTAGTTCATGTACATTACATAACTTTATTAAAAAAATAAATGCAATTTTAAAACCAAAAAAAAAAAAAAGCTACATGTTCAAAAGATAGCATGAATAAAGAAGCCTTTTAAAAGATTCATGAATCTATGATCAATTCCTTAAGAATAGATAATTTTGTTACTTTCTTTCTTAACAAACTTTTAAGTATACAATTTGGCAACGTTCAAAGTAGCTGAAGAAGCCAAACTATATCAAGAAGAAAGAAGCGCTATAAATATTATTGATTACATATCATTATAGATGTACATTAAAAAATTTTGAATTACGTTACAGTTTCAGTTGATTAATAATTTGCTTGTTTTAAAGTTAAAAATTTACTTTATTTTTTATGTTTTGTTGTAAAATTAAAGTTTTTATTTTGAGAAGAATTATGCATAAAAAATACTGAAAATTTATCTCACGTATGTTTTTTAAACAGTTTTATTCATATATTTTAAAAATATTATAGTGTTTTCTTAATAATAGGGTTGAGAATTACTAATTTGTTTAAATTTAAATTTTAAACCATTTGTAGTCAAACCAGGGTAAACTCTATTTAAGCAAATCAAGAGAATATGTTTTTGTAAGTAAGTTTACAGATAGTATATATATGTATTAAAAAATTTACAGGTATCATTAAACATATATATTATATTAGTTTTCATTGGGTTAAATGAATTAATTTTTAGATTGAGTCATAAATCAGGGATTCATATAAGTTATTTTCGAAAACAACTTGTATAATTTTTATTGCATCGTAGTATATTTAAACTTTATTTCAACGTACGCCACTTGTGAGCATTAGAACTGAGGTTTAATCCACTGACTGCTTTGCTATAGGAAGTTTTTCAAGGAGTGGAGACCCGATGTTTTTTGTTATGTTCAACAAATTGCCTCGTTGGTCGGACATATCTGGTGGGAGTTTCCAAGGGTTTTCACATGCGGCACTTCAAATTCCTGGTAGTTTCCTAAAACTACCCTCCTTCTTCAGATACTTGCAGCCAAGTCAGACATCTACTTACGGGTATTCCATCCCAACAGAAGCTGCCCCTTTCCTTCCATTTATTTATTGCTAATGGATTGTCCTTTCCTCACTGCAGGACATCGAGGATTAGACACAAACCTTTATTTGCATTTGTTACTGTTATTCAAATTACAGCTAATAACAAACGTTAATATTAATTTGCATAATACATTAATCGAAATGATGCAATATTTATAATACTTATTTCTGAACAATGTAATGACAAATATAAGCATAATATATTCGAATGCGACGATAATGAAGACTTGCTCGACCTTGCTAAGGCACATAATGTTGTTTATAAAAATCAACAATGAATAGGACATTTCCACATTCACTAATGCATCGTTGGAACACTTAGGGATTTAGTGCGATTTACTTAATATTTCCTTTGAGAAATGGCATTACTTAATTATTCAAAATTTCTCAATCCTAGCCATTGAATACTTAAAGTATTCTCGTTTTATATGACATCTTTATTAACATGAAATTGGTAGTTTATTGCTTAATATAACTAAATTACTTTAGAACATCAGGCTAAAGTAGGAATACCATAAATACTGATTTTTTTCTGTATTAGGTCATCATTAAACAATTATTACTGCAATAACCATCTTGTGCCAATAATATTATATGTATTTCCTAGCAAAAATCAAAAATCATCTTCCGTACCATTGAATGTCTATCGCCAATTAGCCATTATATGGCCAAATGTCATGTAACGTAAATGCTTTTAAACCTGATGTTCTGCTAAATTTCATTTAGCAATGCTCTTAGTTAACACTTCTACGGGAAAGAAATTATCTTCCCTTATGTTAATAAAATCAATCCTAGAAATTCTACTTTTGATCTAATTATCTAGCAGAAATAACAAGCCTTCAAGATACGTATTAATTACATTGTGAATATTACAGTTATACTTTTATGGATTTTTACTAATTTCTTGAATGATTGATTTTGTACCTTATATTTATATCTGTACATTTTCACTTTGATCTGTTTTTGTGATGTCTGATATATATTACAGAGGGATATCAAAATAATGGAAACACCTATAAATGTTGTTGTTATCGTGTCCATGGATTAAAAAAATTGTTATTAACTATAAATAAAAGTGGCATTTTTAATGCGCTTCGTAAGCATTAAAATATAATAACAGCTACCAGTTTTTTTAAAATTAAAATATATATATTCTGGTAGTACGGGGTAACTTTATTGAAGTTCTGTAAGTCTAGGATTTATTTCAAATGCGTCAAATGTCGGACCTTTCAGATTTTCAAAGAGGTCAATTTGTAGGAGCCTGTCTAGCTGGAGCAAGTGTAACCGAAATATCCCAACTTTTAGAGGTAGTTTCTAGAGGTACTTTTACTAAAGCCATGACAGCATACACACATCGTGACAAGACAAGCTCGGCAAAGCGAAAGAGTAGACGGAAAGTGAAGCTCAGTGAAAGAGACCGACGGATATTGAAGCGGATTGTGATGTCTCAAAAGTGAGCAACTGCAGCAAAAGTGAACTCAGAGCTCAATCAGCATCGGAATTCTCCAGTGTCAATCATTACAGTTAGAAGGCACCTTCATAAACAGGAAATTTAGGCCAGAGCAACAATTCCCAAACTACTTGTAACAGATGTTAATGCCAAATGTCGTCTGCAGTGGTGCCAGAAAGTAATATGGTCTGACGAATCGTCTTTCACAGTTTCACTTACAGTGGTGCCAGAAAGTAATATGGTCTGACCAATAGGCGTTTTCCCCTACAACAGGACGGGTGTACATTTGAGGACACCTGCACAAGCGTATGATCGTGATTGCCTCCATCCAACCGTCAAGCATGGAGGTGGATCTGTCATAATACTGGCAGCCGTGTCGTGGTTTTCAGCTGGACCAATCGTAACCCTGAAAGGAAGAATAACTGGGGATAAGTATAGAGAAATTTTAGCTGATCAGGTCCATGCTATGATGCAAATTTGTTTCCTGCAGGAGATGGAATTTTCCAGGATGATAATTCACCCATCTATGCAATGGGACTTATCCAATCACAGAACAGGAGGATGAAGTTAAACATCTACCTTGACCCGCACACTCACCCGACCTCAATATCATTGGACCGTTTGGGTCTATTTTTAGAGCGTTCAATACGGAATCAATATCCTCCACCGGCATCTCTCCCAGAAACTCACAATATCTCCATGAATAAAGGTACAAAATTCCTCTAAAAAACTATTCAGCACTTGTATGAATTGATTCCTAGGAGAATCTAAGCTGTATTACATGCGAAAGGTGGTCCTACAACATACTAATAAAGAATTCTTTGTAAATCTATGGTTTTTCCATTATTTTGATTACCCTCTGTATATATATATATATATATATATATATATATATATATATATATATATATTATACATACATATATATGATATGTATTTTTATATAATATTTTTCAGATTCTTAGTTTCTTTGTAATCTATGTAAGAATTTAATCCAAAATATTTTCCTTACAATGACATTGTATATTTCTCACACCTTTATAACATTACGTCGATCCATTTGGAGACTATTAAAATAAACTACCTTCCATTTTCTTTCATGTCAGAAGCATTAAAAACGCAATTTAAACTGAAACGCTTATGCCTCGAATCTTAGAATATGTAGGGATTCTCTTTACGCCAAGTAGGCCGATCCAATTTAAAGCCATTTGCATGCTAAAGAAATAATTCCTCTTTTAACTGCAAAGTTAACTCCTTCCGCAATAGATTGCTGCTTTTCCCTCAACTAGAAACTATTATAGGTAGAAATTCAAATCACTACCACTTCGTAGCCTTAATTGTGGTGCTAATGGCAACTAATAAATCTTTAGCAAGCAGAGAACGACATCTATTAGTAAGCCATAGGTCTCATTTAAAATACATGAGCTCTTTTGTGATTTGATGCAGCTACATAAAGTGGGCATATAGTTGCGAGAACTGCTATTATACATCTACGACAGCAACTATGAAGGTTTAATACTGGTCATTAAAAGGTTTTGAAACATTATTAACAGTAATTTATCACAAAAAAAATTAGATAATTTAGAAATATGAAATTCCAACATTTATTATATTCTACTAAATACCAGAATTTTATTATTATTATTACTTTGGATAAAGTCAAAATGAAAAAAAAAAAAAAAAATTGTTATATAAATGGAAAACATAAACGTTGCAATACTCATATGCCCGAAAAATAAGACCAAGTATTATTTTTTTAAAAAGCTCTTTATTTATTGTTCCAAATTTATTTCATCGTCTTCAAAGTAATCCCCTTCGGACACAATGTACGTATGGCAACTTTTTTTCCAATCCTCAATGCATGCTAAAAATTCATTCACAGGATGGCCTTAAAGCACTCGGCGATTCACGTTTAATCTCTTCAATGGACTCAAAACGGTGTCTCCGAAGTGGCCTTTTGAGTTTAGAGAATAGACAAAAGTCGTACGGTGTGAATACGGTGGTTGTGAAACGATATGTGTCTCATTTTTTGGTGAAACAGTCACGAAGAATCAATGCAGGGTGAGCTGGCGCATTAAGTGTTTTCGGTACCAATCGAGATTTGAAGCGTTTAAGGCCCAGACCTATTGATCTATCGTTTAGAAATTCCAACATCAGCAACAAGATCTCTAATTGAAAATCAATGCTTTGCATGCTCCAAATATTTAATTTTTTGAACGTGAGCTTCGTCGGTCGAGATTGATGATCGAGCAGAGGTTCTCTTCGTCTTCAACGCTCTCTCTGCCTTCTTTGAACTATGTATACCAGTTCTAAATATTTCTTTCCGATATAGGAATGTTCACCGAATGTTTTCTGCAGCATTCTTTGCGTTTCTGCAAACAAAATTGAGTGCAAGTTCTTTGTTCAGTTAATTCAGACATTTCAAAAATCGCCGGAATCAGTTTTAGCGTTTCACACAGCCAAGCGTAACTCAAATACTAGAGAGTTTTTCCATACCTTATTTTGACGTCCGTTATTTTTTTCCCCCAGCGCGCATGCTCATAGGAAATTGCGCATGCGTGCCTGTAATAATGTTTCCTATGAGCATGCACGCTGTGGAGAAAAAAATAACGGACGTCCAAAATACGGCATGCAAAAACTCTACTAATATATATATTGACGTTAAATTTCATACAGATATCACGGACAGTGCCAGCAACCTAAGAAAGAAAAAAATTGAAATTTATAAGCCCGGGGAATTTTAAATTGAAAATTGGTCTTACTTTTTGGACACAGTATTATATATGACGTGTATTTTTATATGATATTCTTAGTTTCTTTGTTTTGTTTCTTTCTATGAAGAAATTTAGTCCAAAAATATTTTCTTTACAATAACATTGTATATTTGCCACACCTTTTATAACATTACGCCAATCACGTTTGGAGACTATTAAATTAAACTTTGTCCCATTTTCTTCATGTCAGTAGCATTAAAAACGCAATTTAAACTAAAACTCTTATGCCTCGAATCTTAGAATATGAACGATTCTCTTTACGCCAAGTAGGCCGAACTAATTTAAAGCCATTTGCATGCTAAAGAAATAATTCCTCTTTAACTGCAAAGTTAGCTCCTTCCACAATAGATTTCTTGTGTTTCCACAACTAGAAACTATTATAGGTAGAAATTCAAATCACTACCACTTCGTAGCCTTAATTGTGGTGCTAATGGCAACTAATAAATCTTTAGCAAGCAGAGAACGACATCTATTAGTAAGCCATAGGTCTCATTTAAAATACATGAGGGCTTTTGTGATTTGATGCAGCTGTATAAAGTGGGTATATAGTTGCGAGAACTGCTATTAAACATCTAGGACAGCATCGATAGAAGGTTTAATACTGGTCATTTAAAGTTTATGTAAGAAATATTAACCTTAATTTATCACAAAAAAGAAATGAATAATTGATAAATATTAAATCACTAGATTTATTTTATTCTACTAAATACCATATTTTTTTATTATTATTAATTTGGATAAAGTCAAAATGAAAAAAAATTCGTGGTATAAATGGAAGACATAAACATTGCAATACTACTGTGCCTAAAAAGTAAGACCTTATTATTTAAAAAAAAAACTCTTTATATAAATCTTCATAAATTTAATTCATCGCCGTCTATATGTATTTCTTTATTCGGTCACAATATTACAAACTTTTTTTCAATCCTCAATGCATGCTAAAAAGTCATCGGCCGGGATGGCCTTCAAAGTGCGTGGCGATTCACGTTGAATCTCTTCAATCAATTCAAAATATGTGCCCGGAGTAGTCTTTTGAGTTGAGGGAATAGGCAAAATCGCATGGTGTGAATACGGTGGTTGTGGAACGATATAGGTTTAATTTTTTGGCGAAAAAGTCAGGAAGAATTAATGCAGTGTGAGCGGGCGCATTCAGTGTTTTCGGTACCAATCGAGATTTGATGCGTTTGAGGCCCTAAGTAGAATTGACCGATCAAAAAAAAAAATTTCAACATCATCAGACATTTCTCTAATAGTAAATCGACGGTTTTCAAGCACCAAATTTTAATTTTTTTGGACTTAGAGCTTCGTCGTTTGAGTTTCATGGTCAACAAAAGTGCTCCTCGTCTCCAACGCGTCCTCTGCTTTTGGACTGTTTATACTACTAAATATTAAACATTTCATTCCAATGTAGGGATTCCCACCGAATGCCTTCTGCAACATTCCATACATTTCCGCAAACTTTAAATTGAATGCAAGTTCTTCGCTCAATTCATTCAGCCACATTGAAAAAAAATTGCGGAATCAGTTTTCGCGTCTTAACTTTACAACAGAATGGTGATTTGTGTTCTCTTTTCTGAAGGGCCAAGATAAAGCATGTCTTGATCACACGCACTTTTATATGGTGCTTCTTTTATTAAGCTTTATTCTTAGAACATTTAATTTGTTTTTTAAGGCTTTTAGCCATTTTGGTTAAATTTTTGGTCTGAACTTTTTCCTTTTGTATTTTTTTGATTTATTTATACGTTATTTTTGTTTATACGGTAAATGGCCAAATGTGTATGGATTGAGTTCCAAAAAAATCCATAGGTAACGACACATTATAAATGCTAATGTACATTATAAATCTATTATAAATGCTAAATTCTCTATTATAAATAAAATCGAGTTTAAAATTATTTATCATACAACTACAACTAATTGCATTATTTAAAAACCAAATTTTTTTCTAGATAAAAAAAAAAATTATAACTGGATAGCATAAATGAAAATTTTTTTTTGAATAATATTTATAGAATAAAATCTAAGAATTGAATATTTGACTTCCATTGATTTTGTTATTTGTTGGTCTTTTACGATTTAGCATAAATGAAGTAATTTGAAATAATTTACTTTATTAGAACACTAATTCCTTTTAAGAAGAGACTATTAGTTTGTATTAAATGGAAGCAAATTAAGCATTTAGCATATATTTTTGTATGTATAAAATGGATTTAAACTTTCCACTTGGAAAATTAAACTTATCTTGTTCATTTAGAATAGTAAGCTATTACTAATGCAAGGTACTTATCAAAGAATACATGAAGATAATTATAGTATCATTTAAAATATTAGCTAAAATAGTAATATAATAATATAATGAAATATTAGCTAGCTATAAATATAAAAATATCAGCTAAATATTTTTGCAATAGTAAAATAAAATATAATAAAGACATATGAAATTCATTAATTTTTAGTTTCTTAATATTTTTTTATACAATTTGGAAGATAAAGAACTTAAAAAATATAATCTTCATCATAAAACTTTTGCAATTATTATGCAATTAAGTTACTAAATTTTATCTAAGGTTAAAAAGAATAATTCAAGCCTTTCTCTTTATAAATAACAGATAAATATGGTTGAAACAAAAAAAAAAACACACACACATTTATTAAGTCATTGTTTCTAGATAGCACAAACTAAAACGAAAATGAAATTAACCTCGAAAATTTTCATTTAAATGCGAATATAAATTCCACACAAACTAATTTGAACAACAGTACTTAAAGATTTATAAGAAACTTTTATAAATCGATAATTGTTTTTTATCATTAATGTCATTAACGTTAAAGTTATTGTGAAGTGAGCACGATTCCTAGACACTGCTACTTCTTAAAAGTTCTTTTATATATTTTCTTCAAGTGATTAAAAATCGATCGATAAAAATGGCTCGAGTTTAATTGTCTTCTCAAAAATGATTCAGTCCATTAAGCAAACTTTTCGATTTAATATCGAATCTAAATTTATTTTCAGTCTTGGAACAATATTAAGTATCTGTATAATAAGAGAAAAGTTAATTGTTTTTGTCTTGGTTTGGCACAAAATTCAATAATTTCGAGACTTTTTTTTTTTTTTAGTGTTTTAGAAAAGACTCAAAGTTCTTTATAAATTGGAGTTTTATTGAAATCTTTATTAAATCTCTTTAAAAAGATTATTTTAAATACTTGTTTTAAAAAAAAAAAAGTTTTACTTCCAGCTATCTGACTTTACTAAATGTTGAGAATATATATTGAGTTATTGGATTTTTTTCTTGATGTTGTTATTATTTGCAATAGAATGCCTTAAGCACTTATGCCTCCGTTAATTTTAAGATGTGTTTACCAAAAAAAATTAAAAAACTAATTTCTTATCGAAATTATAATTAAGAAATTTAATTTAATTTTTTTTTTTTTAACAGATTAGGAGTTTTACATTATACTTGTCAAAAAACACTTAATTGCTTGAATTATACATGATTTATACTTAAATTTAGTACTATTTGAAGCAGAATGCCTTAAGCACTTGGTAAACAAATCTTAAATGTAACGTATTCCTAAAAAACATTTTGGTTATGTAAACAATAAGTACTTTCCATCATGGATATTTTAAAGTTAATAGATATTTGAATTTAAATTAAGAACTATTATTTTGATCGAAATTATAATTGATTTAGATTTAATTATTTTTGGATTGATTTAAAAGTAGATTATTGTTTTTGACAAGTATAATGTGAATTTCCTTTTTAATTAAAAAAATTATGCTTCATTTATGCTTGAATTTATTACTATTTGAAAAAGAATACCTCAAGCACTTAGAAATAAATTATTTTTAAGATTTATTTACTAAAACACATTTTTTGCTCGTAAACAATAAGCAATTTTCATCGTGAATATTTTAACGTTATATATATATTTGAATGTAAACTATTATTTTTTATCGAAATTATAATGAAGAGATATAATTATCATTTTTGGATTAAGTTAAAAAGCAGATTATTGTTTTTTGACAAATATAATGTAAAATTCCTTTTAATCGTTAAATTTCAAATGAACTTAAATTCAAAAGCCTATTTTTCAATTCCTTCTATTAGCTCACACTGTCCCTATATCTATCTTGTTCAAATTTCAATCGTTCATAACATACTGTTTATTCATCCACTCAAATTCAAATACATTTTTTTTTTTAACTTATAGTGGATGACACTTGATGTTAATAGAATTTTTCAAATATTAATTCATTAATTAAATTTAATTAATTAATTTTAGTTTTTTAAATTAAGTTGCATATATCTACCAATAGAGGGCGCCAGATAAACTTAAAATGGGAATGAAAATTATTTATATCGGACTTTTTTCTTAAATATAGTGAAAAAAGTAGGAATTGACTTAAAATTTTTTTTTTATATTACTTGTTTAATAACAAATATAACTTTAAAATAATCAGCAATTTTTTTTTCTATATTAAAGAATACATAATTTTGGTGCCAACTTTTCAAACTGTCGAATTCAGTAAAACCAAATTCATGAATCAAAAATTTAAAAGTGAAGTTTACTTTTCTATCGACCTTAATTTGAAAAGAACCATAATTTAGCCATAAAAAAATGACAACCATAACGAATTAATAAGTATTTTTTAATAACAAATGAAATTTTAAAACACTCAGCAAATCTTTGTTTTTTTATTAAAAGTATATTAATCTTTCTACCGACTTTTAAGAATGTCAGAATTCAGCAAAACTAAATTCCTGAACCTTTATTTTGAAAGCAAAGTCTTGTGTTTCTATCGACATTAATTTAAAACGAATCACGGTTTTTGGACCATAAATTTCCAAATGAATTTAAACTCAACTGCAAAAGGAAACAATACTGAGAAATAAGAGTTTCATGCCTTAGAAGAATATTCTTGTTCCTTGAAGACGCGATTTATTCGAAATTTCAGTTGGAATGTAGGAATTGGGAATTTAGCGGCGCTCCATGAAGGAAAGTTTTATTTGATTTGGAACTGTCAACTGGATTTCGCTCAAATGTACTTTTTATAAATATTTACTGTGGAAATGCGGTAGAACCCTTTTGGGAGAAATGAAGTTATCGCACAAGGACTTTATTTTTTCCTAAAAATCATGGATGTTTCCTGTTTTTAATCAAGTTTGCATCCATCCGAGAGCCAAGAACTGAATTGGTATTTGGATTCTATATTTATTTTTATTTAAATGTAGCATGCGTATGTGTGGTTTTCTTAATATTATTTAGTTCGAGATTTTTTTCAATCTCACAAAGGTAATGAAGTACAAAAATTTTATTATTACCAAATATAAAGTTCTATAAAATTCTTCTATTATTTCAAAAAATAAATAATAATAAACCTTTGAAAGTAAGATATTCTTAATCTTTACTAAACATTCTTCTTCTTTGGCGCGGCAGTCCCATAACAAGGCAAGGCCGTCTGCTTATTGGCAGATTTCAGACCAGAGATGTTTTCTTGTTAACGGGTAGGTTGTTTATTGTGATATTTCAAAACGTTCGAATTCAGTAAAACCAAATTCCTGCATCTTTATTTAAAAGCAATGTCACATGTTTCTATCGACCTTAATTTAAAAGGAATCAGAGTTTCGCCATAAATTTGTATATAAATTCAAATTCAAAAGATAATTTCTTAAATAACAAATGACATTTTAAAACACTCATCAATCTTTGTTATGTTAAAAAATGCATAAGTTTTTGGTTTTACTGAATACTGATGCATTGTAAATTCGCAACAAATTCCTGAATCTGTATTTAAAAACAAAGTCTTATATTTCTATCGACATTAAATAAAAAAACATTTTTTGCCATAAATTTCTAAATCAATTCAAATTCAAAAGAGTATTTTTGTATAACAAATGCCATTTTAAAACACTCTGCAAATCTTTGTTTTTATTAAAAAGTACATGAATCATTCTACCGACTTTTCAGAACGTCAGATTTCAGCAAAACTAAATTCCTGAACCTTTATTTTAAAAGCAAAGTCTTGTGTTTCTATCGACATTAATTTAAAACGAATCACGGTTTGGGCCATAAATTTCCAAATGAATTTGAATTCATCTGGAATAGGAAACAATGCTGGGAAAAGAGTTTCGTGCCTTGGAAGAATATTCTTGTTCTTTGGAGATACGATTTATTCGAAATTTCAGTTGCAATGTAGGATGTCCATTGGGAATTTAAGCGGCTCTCCATGAAGGAAAGTTTTATTTGACTTGGAACTGTCAACTCGATTTTGCACAAATGTACTTTTTCTAAATATTTACAGCGGAAATGCGGTAGAACCCTTTTGGGAAAAATGAAGATATCACACAAGAATGTTTTTTTCTAAAAAATTCATGGAATGTTTCCTGTTTTTAATCATGTTTGCATCCATTCGAGAACCAAGCAGGGAGTGATACTTGCATTCTTTTTTTTTTTTTTTTTATTTCTATTTAAATATTACATACTTATTAAATGTTTACTTTTCTTCATATTATTTAGTTCGAGATGTTTAGTCTCACAAAGAAAATGAGATACAAAATAAATATTAACCAAATTATAAAGTGCTATAAAACTTGTCTATTCCTCCAAAAAATATATAATAATTCTTTGAAAGCTACATTTTTTATTTTTGACAAAACATTCTTCTCCTTTGACGCAACAGCCACATAATAAGCCAAGGCCGTCTGCCAACTGGCAGATTTCGAGACAAGAGATGTTTCCTTTTAACGGAAAGGATGTCAGCCCTGTTATTTTAAAAAACACCAAAATTCATAAAAACCAAATTCCAGAATCTATATTTAAAATCAAAGTCTTATGTTTCTATCGACATTAATTTAAAAGGAATCATAAATTGGCCATAGTTTTCCAAATAAATACAAATTAAAAAGACTGTTATTTAAATAACAACTGGAATTTAAAAATGCAAAAATCTTTGTACCTACGTCTCAAACACTCAGAATTCAATAAAGCCAAATTCATCAATCTGCATTTAAAATCAAAGTCTTATGTTTCTGTCTACATTAATTTAAAACGAATCTGAGTGTGTCCATACATTCAAAATATAATTCGTTAAATAATAAATGGAATTTTAAAACACTCAGCAAATCTTTGTTTTATTAAAAGTACATGAATCTTTCTACCGACTTTTCAGAACGTCAGAATTCAGCCAAACTAAATTCCTGAATCTTTATTTAAAAGCAACGTCTTATGTTTTTATCGACATTAATTTAAAAACGAATCCATGTTTGGGCCATAAATTTCCAAATGAATTCAAACCCAACTGGAATAAGAAACAATACGGGGGAAAATAGTTCCATGCTTTAGAAGAATATTCTTGTTCTTTAGAGATACGATTTATTCGAAATTTCAGTCGGAATGTAGGATGTCCATTGGGAATTTAAGCTGCCCGCCATGAAGGAAAGTTTTTATTTGACTTGGAACTGTCAACTGAATTTTCCACAAATGTACTTTTTCTAAATATTTACTGTGGAAATGCGGTAGCAGTCTTTGGGAAAAATGAAGTTATCGCGCAAGGACTTTATTTTTTCCTAAAGCATTTTATGGATGTTTCCTGTTTTTAATCATGTTTGCATCCATTCGAGAACCTAGATGTGAAATGGTATTTTGATTTTTTTTTATTTCTTTTTAAATTTATCATATGTATTAAATATTTATATTTTCTTCGTATTATTTAGTTTGAGATTTTAAATCTGACAAATATAATGAAATACAAAATAAATATTAACACTAATACAAAAATTCAATGCCTGTCTATTATTTCAAATGATAATAATAACAATAAATCTTTGAGAATAAGACTTTTTTTCCTCTCTACTGAACATTCTTCTTTTTTTCTTGATTGAAGCAAAATAATAGCCCATAATCCAGTTACAAATAGTCAAAATAGCAGCCTAAATAGTCTGCCAGTAGACAGACACCATGGTGAGCCACACCGTCTACCTAATGGCAGATTTCGAGGAAGGAGATGTTGTTCTTTTTACGGGGTAGGTTTGTCAGCTCCTACGTCCAACATGGCAATATCCATGGCCCCATCGGAATTTGAAACCAAAGCATGTAGCTTGGTTTGATTTCTCGCTCTACAAGCATTTTGTGCACACGAGGGCTAAACAGACTGGGATCTACAGTTTAAAGTGGAGCAAATTAAACAACGACGTACAGTTAAGGTGGATTCGAACCACTAACAAGCAGCCATGCCACAGCCAGGGTTCGTAACCTGAAGCGGGTAGTACCAAAGGCCAGAGCGCTATCAATCGGTCATCATGCCCTTTACTGAACATTCACCGCCCAAAAAGTTAAAAATTCTAACTAATTTTATCGAAGTAATTAAGAATTATTATTTCATTTTATCAAATTAAATGGGAAATGTTAAAAAATGTATTTCTTAGAAAAAGAGACTAGAATATCTATTTCATTCATTGTAATTAATAGGACACACGTCTGAATATTAATTTTGTCTGTTTATTATTCCATATAAAATTGAGATTCAATTCAGACCAGGCCAGAACTGCCAATATTCCATAATCTGCTTATATTATTCCATTATTTCGTAATCTTCTTTTTTATTATTTCATTGTTCCATCAGCTGCTTTTATTATTTCATTATTCCAGAATCTGGTTTTTATTATTTCATTACTTTAGAATCTGCTTTTATTATTCCATTATAACAAAATCGGTTTTTATTATTCTATTACTTCATAATCTGCTTTTGTTATTTCATTATAATATAATCTGCTTTTATTACCATTAGGTATTTTACATAGTCAAAAAACAATAATCTGCTTTTTCCAATCAGACCAAAATATTGAAAACCAAATAACTTAATTTATAATATCAGTAAAATGAATTAGTATTTATAATATCAGTTAAATTAATTTAGTATTGAAGTTAAATTCAAATATGTATTAAAAAGTACAAAAACCATGATGAAAAAATACTAATTGTTTCATAAGCAAAAGGTTTTTTGGAAAGCAAATCCCTTAAAATTAATGGATTCCTAAGTGCTTAAAGCTTTCTTTTCAAATAGTAATAAATTCAAGTATAAATCAAATATAATTCAAGATATTAAAAGGAATTTTACATTATATTTGTAAAAAGGTTTACTTCATAACTAGGATTCGTTTTAAATTGCCGATTAAAAACGAACTTCACTAATGTCTCTACGTTTTTTATGTTAAGTTATAGTTACTATGCTACGTTATTTTATTCCGCTATCTAATGTCTATAGAAAAATAGGACGTTGTTTTTAAATATAAATTCAGAAATTTGGTTTTATTGAATTCTGATGTTTTGAAAAAAAGTCGGTATTTCTATATTTATGAAATTTGAAATTTATGGATCTTATTCGTTTTAAACTAATGTCGTCAGAAATTTAAGAATTTGCTTTTAAGTATCGATTCAGGAATATTTAAATGAATTCTAATGTTTTGAAAAGTCTGTAAAGAAGTGTATGCATTTTTTACTATACAAAAACTTGCTGAATATTATAAAAATTCCACTTGTTATTAAAAATACACTCTATTGAATTTGAAAATTTGTGGACAATTTGGAGTTCGAATTTGAAAATTTGTTTTTAATGAATTCAGATTTTTGTAAATCTGTGGGGTTAACAAAAACTTGATGAATATTTTAAAATTCCATTTGCTGTCAAAAATACTCTTTTGAAGAAATTTGGAAATTTATGGTCCAAACCGTGATTAATTTTTTAAAAAAATTTGACTTTTTAAATATAGATTCAGGAGTTTGGTTTTATTGAATTTGGTGTTTTGAAAAATATATCAGAACTGACAACGTAAGCATTAATAAGAAAACATCTCTTATCTCGAAATATACCGATAGACCGACAGCCATGGTTCAACATGGACTGTTGAGCCAATGGAGAAGAAAAACAGTGTTCAGTAAATAGGAAAAGTCTTGCATTCAAAGTTTCAAAGACATATTATTTTTGTAATAGACAGATTTTTTTACACTACACATTTGGTGTTAATATTTATTTTGTATCTCACTACTTTTGTGAGTTTGGAAATCTCGAACTAAATAAATTGAAAAAAAAATAAATATTTAATACATATGATAAAGTTAAACATAAATAAAAAAGCCAACTATCACTCGCATCTTGATATTTCGAATGGATGCAAACATGATTAAAAATAGGCAACATTCCATGAATCTTTTAAGAGAAAAAGTCCATGTGCTATAACTTCATTTTCCCCAAAGGGTTCTACCGCATTTCCACAGTAAATATTTAGAAAAAGTACATTTGTGCTAAATTCAGTTGACAGTTCCAAGTCAAATAAAACTTTCCTTCAGGGAGATCCCGCTTAAATTCCCAATGGACATCCTACATTCCAACTGAAATTTCGAGTAAATCGCGTCTTCAAAGAACAAGAATATTCTTCTAATGCATGGAACTCTTCTTTCTTCGAATTCCTTTTTTTGAATCTGAAATTTGGAAACTTATGGTCCAAACCGTGATTCGTTTTAAATTAATGTCGAAAGAAACATAACACTTTGCTTTTGAATAAAGATTCAGGAATTGAAGAGACCTACTTAATATTCACGCATATGTCCTATTAATCTCAATGAAGGAAATAGGCAATTAGTCTCTTTTTTAAGAAGTACATTATAAAAATAAAGATTTAATTTGATAAGACAGAAGCAATTGGTTATGAATTTTAAATTTTTAGGGTGAATGTTGAGTAAAGGTCCTGATGACTGAATGACTAGTACGGGCACACGATGCCACAGTTTTCGGGTTCAAGCCCTAATGTTTGGATGTTTATAGTGGATAGATGGTTGAATGTCTGTATTGGTTCAGAACCCATTTTAAACAGTAGGTCACAGTCTAATATATCTATTGGCAGCCCATCTCCGCAAAAAGAGCATCATCTTCTGTGTCGAAATCTACCAGTAGTAAGACGACCTTGGGCTACCATGTGACTGTTGCGCCAATGAAGAAGAAAAATTATGTTCAGTAAAGAGAAAAGTCTTGCTTTCAAAGATTTATTATTATTATTTTTAAATAATAGACAGTATTATTACACTTTATATTTAGTGTCAGTATTTATTTTGCGTATTATTAATATAATTTTGTATAAATAGTATTTTGTGTTTCAATATTTTTGCCAAATTGAAAATCTCGAACTAAATAATATGAAGAAAAATAAACATTTAATACATATTTTATATTTAAAAGAAAAAAAAAGAAATCCAAATAACAATTTACATCTTGGTTTTTAGAATGGATTCAAACATGATTAAAATCAAGAAGTATTCCATGAATTTTAAGAAAAAAATAAAGTCCTTGTGCGATAACTTCATTTTCCCAAAAGAGTTCTACCTCATCTCCACAGTAAATGTTTAGAAAAAGTATATTTGTGCGAAATTCAGTTGACAGTTCCAAGCCAAATAAAACTTTCCTTCATGGAGAGCCGCTTAAATTCCCAATGGACATCCTACATTCCAACTGAAATTTCGAATAAATCGCGTCTTCAAAGAACAAGAATATTCTTCTAAAGAACGAAAACTCTTTTCCCTCGTATTGTTTCCTTTTTCATTTGAGTTTGAATTCATTTGGAAATTTATGGCCCAAATCGTGATTCGTTTTAAATTAATGTCGATAGAAACACAAGACTTTGGCTTTTAAATAAAGATTCAGGAATTTTGTTTTACTGAATTCTGACGTTCTAAAAAGTCTGCAGAAAGAGTCATGTATTTTTTTAACAAAACCAAGATTTGTTGAGTATTTTAAAATTATATTTGTTATTAAAAATATACTTTTGAATTTGTTATTAAAAAATATACTTTTGAATTTGTTATGAATATACTTTTAATTTGTTATGGCTGTCATTTATTTATTTTTTTTTTTAAAATTAAGGTTGATATAAACATAAATTTACTTTTAAATAAAGATTCAGGAATTTGGTTTACTGAATTCCGACGTTCTAAAAAAGTCAATACAAAGATTTATGCATTTTTAATAAAACAAAGAATTGCTGAGTGTTTTAAAATTCCAAATTTGATTAACAAAACATTCGTATGAATTTGAATTACTTTGGAAATTTGAGGCTAAACTGTAAATCGTTTTAAATTAATGTCGATAGAAATAAGGCTTTGATTTGAAAGAATGTTTAGTAAAAGGAAAATGACTTTGCTTTCAAAAAGATTTTTATTTTTTATTTTATTTATTTGTTTATTTTTGGAATAATAGTCACCTTTTATAGCACTTGATAATTGGTATCAATATTTATTTTTTGTATTTCATTATGTTTGTGAGTTGAAAATCTCGAACTAAATAATATGAAGAAAAAATATATATAAGATATACGATAAAATATTCGATATCTTTTTTTTTGGTATGGATGCAAACATGAATAAAAACAGGATATATCCATGAATTTTTACGAAAAATAAAGTCCTGTGCGATAACTTTATTTTTCCCAAAAGGGTTCTACCGCATTTCTACAGTAAATATTTAGAAAAAAGTACATTTGTGCAAAATTCAGTTGACAGTTCCAAGTCAAATAAAACTTTCCTTCTTGGAGAGCCGCTTAAATTCCCAATGGACATTCTACATTCCGACTGAAATTTCGAATAAAACGGATTCTCAAAGAACAAGAATATTCTTCTAAGTCAGGGGAACTCTTATTTCCCAGTATTGTTTCCTTTTTCATTTGAGTTTGAATTCATTTTGAAATTTAGGGCCCAAACCATGATTCGTTTTAAATTAATGTCGATAGAAACATAAGACTTTATTTAAACGAAAACATTGAGGAATTTGGTTTTACTGAATTCGGACGTTCTAAAAAGTCGGTATAAAGATTCATGAACATTTTAACATAACAAAGATTTACTGAGTGTTTTAAAATTCCATTTGCTATTAAAAAATAGACTTTTGAATTTAAGTTCATTTGACATTTACGGCCAATCTGTGATTCCTTTTAAATTGATGTCGATATAAATATAGGAATTTTGTTTTTGAATATAGTTTCAGGAATTGTTTTATCGAATTCTCGTTTTTGTAAAGTATGTACAAAAATTTGTGCATTTTTGAGACAACAAAGAATTGCTGAACTTGTTTAAAATTCCATTTGCTATTTAAATAATACTGTTTTGAATTTGAATTCATTTGGAAATTTATGGTTAAACTGTGATTCGTTTTAAATTGTCTATTAGAAACGAACTTTATTAATGTCTCTACGTTATTTATGTTAAGTTATAGTTACTATGTTACGTTATTTTATTCCGCTATCTAATGTCTATAGAAAGATAGAATTTTTCTTTTAAATATAAATTCAGAAATTTGGTTTTAACGGAATTCTGATATTTTTAGCGGACGATCGTAAAAAAAACCATGAAAGTAAAAAAATTAAACATGAAAAGAAAAAGTAAAAAAATATGTTCGCAAAAAAACATGAAAAATATCCATGAAATTATTTTTTGTCTTTCTGGTTGCCATAAATATTAAAAAAAAAGTTCTTATAGTATTTACTTAACGTTGATTTTTTTTGATGATCTTCGCGGGAAAATGTATATCAATGTATAAAAATGTAAATGAATTATAATCCCACATTATTAATGTGTTTAAAATAAACGAATGAAAACATAAAACAATTTAAAAAGCAGTTTATTTTTAGACAGATAAAGACAATAACGGGCTGTTCATAAAAGAAGAAAAAAACACGAAAAGAAAATAAAACGAGATATCCATCAAATTCTTTTATCCTTCTGATTTCCACAAATATTTAAAAAGTTAAATTCTAATATTTATTTATTTACTTAACATTGATTCTTTCATAAAGAACAATATTTTTATCTTTAGAAATCGTTTGTTTTTACAGCTTTGCAGTGTTTAAACAGATAAATTTCTTTGCAACTTTTTTTTTTAAGTGTTTAAAATGGTTGCATTATACTGCAAACAACCACAAAAAAATATTAATCCTTTTTAAAGATCCCATTAAATGGCTGCCGATTTAGTGCTCGTCCATTTACCCACACTCTTCCGATATATCGATTTCCGAAATATTTTAATTGGTGAAAACACGCTATCGCGATTGGCTCTTTCCTGGAATCGTAATCGAATGTGAGAGATCCTCCATTGTCTCACACACTGGGAGCGAGATTAAATGGCCCCGTTCGCTATTATTCTCGATGGGGCAATCTTATGGTTTGAGTGGATTTTTGCATCGGAATGGTTCATTTGTTCTCCATTTCTTGAATATTTGCGCAGTTAGATTAAGCGAAAAGAATGGTTCTGCACAAAATAGGTTCTAGAATAGGATTTGGAGTTTGGATTCATTTAAAATGTATTAGATGCACGTGATTTTCCCAATAACAATTCAAACTTATACCAAGTTTGAATTGCTAGTCTGAAAGTTATATAAAGTATATATTTGTGAATTAAAAATAAATGAGCAGTATAGTAATTTACATGAGCAGTATTTAATTAATGAGAGTAATGAGATTTTAATGAGATTTTAATTAATTAATGAGCAGTATTTTAATTTACATTATACGTAATGTTACAAAACATTGCGTTTGATAATTATCGTGATTGATTAAATGGCATGCGATTCTTGATTTATTAGTATGGCGTGCGATTCGTGATTGATTAGTATGGCGTGCGATTCGTGATTGATTAGTAGTATGTCCATTAAAATGTATTGGAAAGTCAATGTGATTAGTAATATGATCATTAAAATTGATTATTATGCCTCTGTGGTTAGTAATTGATTAGTAGTATGTTCATTATAATTTATTGGAAAGTCAATGTGATTCGTAACTGATTAGTATACCCATTAAAATTGATTACTATGCCTATTTGATTCGTAATTGATTAGTAGTATGCCCATTGAAATTGATTAGTATGCCAATGTGATTAGCAATTGATTACTAGCATGCCTGTTAAAATTGATTAGTATGCCCATGTGATATTTATTTAAGTAATATTAAAGATGTTAGATTTGTTTTGATGAGTTATTTTTTAATGTTGGTGACGTAAAAAGTTCTGATACATGACCTAATTGTTGAAACTGTTATTTAATCATGTTTGTAGATAAGAGTTTCATCATATATTTGTATACAACATTATTGTAAAATTTGTAAAAGGTGAGATTGTATGAGATCAGTCAGTTTCACCATACCGTTGCCACGAATTGTTGGAAAATTCCTTATAAAATGCTACTGCAGATATCATGCCACAGATATTTAAAAAAAAAGTTCTTATATTTAATTACTTAACATTGATGTTTTCATGTTCAAATACGTGAGAAATGTATATCAATTGATATAATTCCACAATGTTAATGCGTTTAAAAAGAATGAATCAAAACCTAAAACAATTTAAAAGGTAATTCATATTTTTATAAGGAAGAAAAGAATAAAGTGTTGTTCATAACACGAAAAGAAAAGAAAAGAAAAATATAAATCCATCGAATTCTTTTTCAATCTGATTGTCACAAATATTTAAAAATAAGTTATAATATTTATTTACTTAACATTGATTTTTATCATGAAAACAAAAAAATAAAAAAATGTTATCTTTAAAAAATCGTTTGCCTTTTGCAGCATTGCCATTTTGTTATACAGATAAGTTTCGTTGAAATTTTTTCTTTTAAAAATATTTAAAATGGCTACATTATAGTGCAAACAACCTGAAAAAAACCAATCCCTTTTTTAAAGATCCCATTAAATGGCTGCCGATTTAGGGCGCTTCCATTAACACACATTCTTCCGATATATCGATTTCCGAAATATTTTAATTGGGGGAAACACGCTATCGCGATTCTCTTTCCCGGAATCGTAATCGAATGTGAGAGATTCTCCATTGTCTCACACACTGGGAGCGAGAATAAATGGCCCCGTTCGCTATTATTCTCGATGGGGCAATCTTTATTACATTAATGGTTTGAGTAGATTTTTGCATCGGAAAGGTTCATTTGTTCTCCATTTCTTGAATATTTACGCAGTCAGATAAAGCGAAAAGAATGGTTCTGTACAAAAATGGGTTCCAAATGTGAATTTCGAGTTAGAGTTTATTTAAAATGTATTAGTTGCACGCGATATGTCGATATAAGTTTGGAATGCTAGTGTGAAAGTTATATAAAATATATATTTGGGACATGCAAAATGTTTGTCCCATCATGTTCAATAAACATGTAAAATGAGCAACAATAGATGCCAGGCGGATATGAATTCTTAAAGAAGTTTGATAATTGTATATTATAAAAACATATGAAATATCATTATTTTATACTCAAAATCTCACAGTGTTACCAGTTTAGATACCATAGTCATGTTTGTACTTATAAATGAAAAAAAAAAAAAGCGCCTTTTGTAAAATGTATACTATTATTGTTAATGTTTTGAGTGTTAGGTTTTTTTATTCTACAAACGTCTTTTTAATTTGCAGTTTAAAAGATGCACAGCAATAGAAAAAAAGTAGAATATAAAAATGGAGCATTTATTCTACAAATAAATATTAGTATCTATCGCAATACATGGATAAATGCATATCAATAAATATAATCAGCAAATATATATATAATATATAAATAACAATATGAATGTGTTTATATAAAGCAAATAAAGGAAAACGTATATCAATTTAAGAGCAGTTAATGTTTTAGAGAATAAAGTGCAGTTTGTAAAAAAATTAATAAATAAATAAATAAGAGATATACATCGAATTCTTTTTTTTCCTTCTGATTGCCACAAATATTTAAAAAAAAAATGTTCTTATATTTATTTACTTAACGATTTTTTTCACGAAAACAAAAATTCTATCGACTTTAAAAATTCGTTTGCTCTTTGCAGCTTTGTCAGTGTTTTAAACAGATAAATTCCTTTGTGGGTTTTTATTTTTAAAGTGTTTAAAAAACGGTTACAATATACTGCAAACAACTTGAAAAAAAATATCCTTTTTAAAAATACCACTAAATGGCTGCCGATTTAGTGCTCTTCCATTTACCCACATTCTTCCGATATATCGATTTCCGAAATATTTTAATTGGTGGCAGCACGCTATCGCGATTCGTTCTTTCCTGAATCGTAATCGAATGTGAGAGATTCTCCATTGTCTCGCACACTGGGAGCGAGAATAAATGGCCCCGTTCGTTATTATTCTTGATGGGGCAATCTTATTACATTTATGGTTTAAGTAGATTTTTCATCGGAAGGGTTCATTTGTTCTCCATTTCTTGAATATTTGGGCAGTTAGATAAAGCGAAAAGAATGGTTCTGCACAAAATGGGTTCTAGAATAGGACTTTCGAGTTTGGATTCATTTAAAATGTATTAGATGCACGTGATATGTCGGTATAAGTTTGAATGCTAATGTGAGTGTTATTTAAAATATATTTTTGTGAATGAAAATAAATGTGTTATATAGTAATTTATTAAATATTACAAAACTTTGTGATGTATAATTATCTAAATAGGATTGAAAATTAAAAATGTCAGGATAAAATCAAGATTAATATGTTCATGTGATATTTATTTAAGTAATATTAAAGAGGTTATATTTGTTTTTTATATTTTTTTTCCCTTTTTACGTTGAAGATAAAAAATTTTCTGATACATTAAGCTTTTCAGTGCTAAAATTATATTTGGAACATGGTATATTGGCTTTTCACTTTGCATCCAATGTATTATTTTATGGCATATATTTACGTAAAATGAACAACAATAGTTGCCAGTAGGATATGAAATTATAAAGCATATATTAAGATAATTATATATTAGAAAAACAATAGAAATAATTGTCTTGTATTCAAAATCCCAGAGTATTGCCAGTATAAATACCATAGTCATGTTTTTACAAATAAATGAAAAAAATATCACTTTTGTAAAATGTACACCGTTAGTGTTAAACGTTTATTTTTAATTTTTTTAATATAAACTTCTTTTAATTTGTATTTTAAATGATTCACAGCAATGGAAAATAGCAGAATAAAAAAATGGAGCATTTATTCTACAATATATATTGCAATGCATGGAAAAAATGCATATCAATAAATAAAATTGGGAATATATATAAAAGCCGTAATATTAATGGTTTATATATAATGCAAATGAATGAAAATATAAAACAATTTAATAGTTCATTATTTAGAGAATAAAGTGCCAGTTCGTCATAAAAACAAGAAAACAAAATAAATATGGGATATCCATCGATTTTGTCATTATGATTACCCAAATACAAAAAATATGTTTTAATATTTATTTACTTAACGTTGATATTTTATACAAAACTAATGGGAAAATGAAAATAATCTGACAATAATAATTTGTTTAGAAAAAATGAATGAACACGTAAAACAATTTAAAAGTATCATTTTTAAAGAATAAAATGAAATTCTTAAACAAACAAGAAAATTAAATAAATAACCAAGTCCATAGAAATCTTCAAATTTTTATCTGATTAAAACCAAATATTTAAAAATAAATTTAAATATTCATTTAATTAAAATTATTTTTTTAAAAAATAAAAATTCTTATTCTAGAAAATTGTTTGCATAAATTTTTTGCAGTATCAATATTTTAAACAGATCGGTTTCTTTGTAGTTTATTTTTTTATAAAGTGTTTAAAATAGGCTATCACCTATACGGCAAAAAACCAGTAAAAAAAACGATTCTTTTAAAGATGTCCTTAAATGGCCGCCGATTTAACTTCCATTTAGCCACATTCTTCCTATTAGTATCGATTTCCGAAATATTTTTAGTGGAAACACGCTTCGCGATTCGCTCTTTCCAAAAATCGTAATCGAATTTGTGTTAGATTCTCCTTTGTCTCACACTTTTGGCAAAAAAAAACGGCCCCGTTACTATTATTCTCGATGGGGCAATTTTATTACATTTATGTTTTGAGTAGATTTTGCATCGGAAAATCAATTTGAAGTGGTTTCTTGAATATTTGCGCAGTTAGATAAAGCGAGGAAAGAATCGGTTCCCCATCAAAAAGTCCACAAAATGGATTTCGAGTTTGGATAAATTTTAAATGGATTGAGATGCACTGAGACCCGATAAAGTTTGGAATGATAGTGTTAACGATATATAAAATATATATTTGTGAATGAAATATAAATAGGCAATATAGTAAGTTATAAAATAATACAGTGGGTGTGTGATAATTATAGTTATTGTCCATCTGATCAATAATTGATTATGATGCCCATTAAAATTGATTGGAGCTTGATTCGTAATTGATTCGTAGTATGGCCATTAAAATTTATTGGTATATCCATGTGATTCGTAATTTATTGAAACATGCCCATTAAAAAATATAGTAAAATAAAATCGAATCTTTATAGCTCATTATGTTTCAACAATTTTAAAAATGCTTAATTCCCCTATAAATATGCTATATTATATGACTAGATTAATAAATAGCTGACAAAATACACTGTCTTTTGAAATAATAAGAATATAGTGCAATCTTTTAAAATATCTAAATGTTAGCCTATGGAATAAGCTCATTTTTAGTAATGTTTTTTACAAATTAAAAATTTTCTTTTTCTTCAAAACGGTAAAGACATTTATAAAATTGCACTTAGTTTATTCTATACATCATTATAAATGAAACTTTATAATTTATTATATTTTAACAATTTTAAAATTTGCCATCATTAAATATGCTAGATAATATCTCAGAATAACTATATACACAAAATACTTTATTAGTCTTTAACATGTATTCAATTTTTATTTATATACAGGATATTTACTTTTCAAAATTAATCTGTGGTAAAGTAATGTTTACTGAAAGAAATATCCATATTAGACTTGACTTTTCCATTGGGCAAATATTAAAAGACGTTAAAATAAAAATATATTTCCTTATAACTCCAGAACCATATTTAAAATTAATAAAATGCATAATTTCTTTTTATTTTTATGATTATTAACATTTCGCTTAATTTATTATCATTAAATTTTATAACGTATTGGCATATGGTTCATTAAATCACCCCCTTCCTATTAAAATTGATTCTGTATTTTTTTTTTTTTTTTTTACTAAACTGTCTGGTTTTTTATATAACAAGTAAAGTCTTAATGATTTTCTGACGCTTATTTATTTTTTTTTTCACCATCATTACACTCATTTGAAAGATTATCGAAGAATCCATAAAAATGAATCATGGTGATCTGGTTTTGAAAGCAATGTCATTAAATGGATAATTTGCTTGATAACATAAAAAAGTCATCTTCGTTCTTAAAAATTCTTCAAGGAAAAAAAATGGTCTAACAATTGTTTTAATTAATATATTCACACCATTCTTATAGATTCTAGTTTTTAAAAAATTTTCTGTAAGTATAATAACTACAAAATACTCAAATATAATTAAAAATGAATTTAAAGTGATAAAATTCTGAAAGTCATAGTAGATTTTAAATTAAATTAATCGAAATTAATTCCTTTGACTTCGTTTGGTTTTAAAAACTATTGATTTTATTTTACGCAATGAATAATATTAATTCGTAATTCATTATTTATTTGAAAAAGTTATTTGTTTATTGTTATAGGGTCATTTTATAAATTAAAAGTTTTCAATATATATATTATGATCTGATGACCGACTGAGGATGCACCAAAGATGATAATGTAGAAGATGTGTGTATATATTGTTCAATTTGTAGAAAACATTACTATGTATAGTTTTAACAATATTTCTTTAATAACATTGTTTTTAGTAATATTTTCGATGTTTTAAACGATTGCACTTATGAATATAAAAAAACTACAAAAGTGATTGCATAAATATTTATAACACATAGACAATACATCAGAAAATTTTATATCTCCAACATTAAGAGAATAAATATTAAAATCAAATCTAACCTAATTAATATTAAATAAATACATGGATATACTAAACAGTTTTATCTCGATATTTTTATTAAATAATTATCCGTCACAATGTTTTGTAATGCTTTTTTATAACTTACTAAACTGCATTTTATTTTTCATTCACAAATATAAACTCATGTTTGTGAAAATTGCAACCATGAAGGACTTATGCGAGTGAGCTGAAATTTTCAGGAAATGCAAATTAACTCATGATATGCAAATGATTAGAATTTCAAATCCGTAGAGCATGCGTATGCTGAGCAGCGCCCTCTGAACGGCGGATGGATCCGAATAAATAGACGGCTGTAGCGAGGCGTGTATGGTTATCGGTGGTTATCTGCTAGTGGTAAACGTTAGCTCAATCGTTACTTATGCATCTTCGACGAAAGACAGCGAGATTTGAACAACTTACAGAGTTTGAACGGGGGAGAATCATCGACGTTCGTGAAGATGGATTGTCTTATCGTGCAGTAGCTGCTCGTGTGCAGCGTAACAGCTGGCACAGTGATGCGTCTTTGAAAGCAGTGGGCGGACGAGTGTCGGACAGGAAATCCGGGAGTGGACCCCGAAATGTGACGTCAGCTCGCGATGATAGACACTTGGTCCCGCATGGCGCTGACGGACCGTACAGCTTCCTCTAGACAATTGGCAGCACGGTGGTAAATAGCTACAGGTGTTTCATTGTGTGCTTCTTCAATTCGTAGACGTCTGCTACAGCGTGGACTGCGCGCAAGGACTCCCTTTATACAGGATCCCTCTCACGCTAAACCATCGCGGCCTGCTGCTACAATGGGCCGCTCAGCATAGAGACTGGCGTGCTGATTGGCAGCATGTCGTGTTTTCTGACGAATCCCGCTTTAATTTGTGGTACCATGATGGCCACATTCGTGTCGAACTATGCCGGTGAACGTCACCTTCGGAGTGCATTATCGAACGCCATAGTGGACGACCCCGGAGTTATGGTCTGGGGTGCCATAGCATATCATGGACGATCTCAATTGCTAAGAATTGTGGGCAATCTGAACAGCAACCGGTACATCAGGGAAGTTCTACAGACCCAAGCTGTTCCCGTCCTTCAAATCTTGCCAGGCGCTATATTTCAATAGGACAATACCTGCCCTCATATCGCTAGGACTGTTCAATCCTTCTTTGCAACGCAGCTTGGGTACAGCTTCTTCCTTGGCCTGCGTATTCCCCGGATATGTCGCCGATTGAACATGTGTGGAATTTCGTTGGTCGGCGTCTCGCTCGTGATCCTGGTCTGTTGCTTCTGCAGACGAACTTTGGTTGCGCATACAAACAATATTGAATGCTCTTCCTCAGGCAGGCATTCAAAATTTGTTTGACTCCATGCCACGTCGTGTAGCAGCACTTATTGCGGCGCGTGGTGGCTGCACAAAATACTGATTCTGATCTCTTGTTATTGTTTGTATGCTTTGAACATTTTAATCATTTATTTGTACCACTACCACTCAACTGTGTATTAAATTTCATTCAATTATGACCATTCCTTCATGGTGTTTTGCAATTTTCGCAAACATGAGTTTATATTTTATATAACTTTCATTTTAGCATTCCAAACTTGCACAGACATGTCGTCGCTAAATGTCACCTAATACATTTTAAATGAATCCAAACTCCAAATCCTCTATTAGAATCCATTTTGTGCAGAACCATTCTTTTCGATTTCTCTAACTGCGCGAATATTCAGAAATGGAGAACAAATGAACCATTCCGATGCAAAAATCTAAAAACATAAATGTAATAAAAGATTGCCCCGTCGAGAATAATAGCGAACAGGGCCATTTATTCTCGCTCCCAGCGTGCGAGACAATGGAGAATCTCTCACATTCGATTACGATTCCGGGAAAGAGCGGAACGCGATAGCTTGTTTCCACCAATTAAAATATTTCGGAAATCGATATACCGCAAGAATGTGGAGGTAAATCGAAGCCCACTAAATCGGTAGCCATTTAATGGGATCTTTAAAAAGTTTGATTTTTTTTTCTGGTTGTTTGCAGTATAATGTAACCATTAACACTTTAAAAGAAAAATCACAAAGGAACGGATCTGTTTAAAAACACTGACAAACAAAGCTGCAAAAGCAGATATGAAGATAACACTGAATTTTCATGAAAACAAAAATTCTAAGTAAATAAATATAAGAGTTTATTTTTAAATATTTGTGGTAATCATATGGAAAAAAAAAGAATCCGATGGATATCTCTTATTTTCTTTTTTCCTTGTTTTAGACGGACTGCACTTTATACCGTATCTGCTGTAGTTCAAATTAAGTTTTAAAAACTCATTTAATTATAGAGATATATAATGTGTATCTGTATCGAGATTGGTATATGACTTTGAATTAGTATAAATGGTATTGAAAATGACTATAAAATGGGTGATATAATATTATGTGATTGGAAAAGACTAAAATTATGTCTGGAAAATACCGCTATTTATTCCACTATTAAAAGAAAAATATGTTAAACGTATAAATAATATTTCATGTTTCGACGTAACAGAGTGTATTTTACATAGTGAATCAAATTACTACAGTATATATCAAAACATGCAATATAACTTTAATAATCAATATATTATTTTTCAGTTAGAATAGTTATTATAATCATATTATCTTTTTTTTTTTATTTCCAATATCAGATTATGAACAGTTACAGAACAACGAAAATAAAAAAGAACAGAGAAAACAACAAAACATGCTGCAATAGAGTTTATTCATCTAACATATCTCTAGCCTCCCAGTATCGCTTGGCGAGAAAAATCTTCTTCAGAGCAGGACAGTGCTGTAGATGCGCGAAGTTCATGGCCTCTCAGAGCTGCACAGAGTGCATATCGGGAAGGAACAATTTTGAGTCTGTAAAGATGCTTATGCAGGCAGTCATGTCCAGTGGCTAGTCGGAAATGAGCGACTGCTCTACGCCTTGGAACATTACATAGATTTGGGATGGCTTTCTTCCAGGGCTTTTTGGGAAACACGGTTATAGAGGTCTTCTTGAGGCGCGGACTTTAGTGATCTTTTGATGAGATTTTTTTGATAGAGTGGAAGGAAATAGGACGAGATATCATATTATAATCATATCGTTTGTAATTATATTTTGTATCTATTAATGAGATTAAAGTAGATCCAGTTAGTTAAAAGAGATCTTCTCCACTATTGTTCGATAGGGTAATAAGAGAAAAGAATGCCTGAATGTCCATCTAATACCTGAAGCACTCAAAATTACTACTCCCAGCTGGCCGTCAACATAGCCAGTATTATTCATGGATGAGATAATTATTATAACGATCTTTTGGAATATTTTTTTCTTTTAATGCAGCTGGCAAACACTTAAGGCATCAAGACCAAGCTGTCTAAGGCAAGCGCTGCACAGACGTACTCACTTTGCATTACCAGGGGGAGCTTGTAACTTGAAGATAGCCACGGACGCGGAGTAACGATGCCCCCGCAACGCTCTACGATCCTGTTAGACCGGGACCTACTTTTTTAAAGTGGATTCCGAACCACTACAAACACCCATGGCACCGCCGGGACTCGAACTCGAAACCTGTGGTACCGAGCGCCAGAGCGCTAGCCACTCGGTCATTCAGTCCCATCTTTTGGGATATCAAAAATAAAAATTATTTTGAACCATTATTTTTAAATAATAAAATTTTAGTATGTAAAAAGTAAATGTGTAATTATGAGTAATTAAAATATAAATTGTGTGAAATTTAAAAAAAAAAAAGCAGTGTGTAACTAAATCGCAAGATATTGAAAAAAAAAAAAAACGGAATTAGTAAATTTAAACATCACGTCAGCGGATGACACCCTTATCGACATTACAAAAGTTTTTATTTAATTTAAATTATAATTAATATTGAATTTTCTTAATTTTCGGTTAAAATCTAGTTCAAAAATATTGAAATCAGTTTCATTTCTAGTTATTAACGCCTCAATTAATCTATTGCTTGACATCCGGTTGAATTCGGTATTAATGTGTCATTTATCTCGCAAATCTAACGCTGATTTGCATATTAAGTCAGAGCAGATCAAATATTTAAACATCGATTGGAAATTATGCATTCTATTTCTATTAAAAATCTTAAATACTTGCTAAAAATATATTTGATAGTGACATTTATTATCTATTGCTAAATTTACAATTTCATAAAAATTTGTTTGGGATTCATGCGGGTTTTTAGAAATATTTTACTAAAAATATTTTTTTTTAATATTATCATCAATAATTTTATTAAATATAATTTACAAGCATAAATTATAAATGAATATAATTTATATTGTTTATTATATTTTTATTTATATTGTTTAATATATTACGTACAACCCAGTTCTCAATCAGTTTTTATTAATATAATTTTATGAATTGTAAAATGAAATATATATGAATTATACAGCCTTACAGTTCTTAAAAATTATATAATACCTATATCTTTATAAAACTTTTATGGATAGAATATATACTTTTTCTTCCTCATTGGCTCTACAGCCCTATGGTGGGCCAAGACCGTCTGACAACTGGCAGATTTCGAGACAGTTGACGTTTTCTTTTTACAGAGTAGGGTTGTCAGAACTACGTCGAACATCTATAGTTATGTTGGACGTAACTTAAGGTTTAAAGTGGATTACGAATCACTCGAAATATCCATCACACAGACGGGCTCGAACCCAGAAACATATGACGCCTTGCACTAGTTATTCGCCTATCAGTCTCCACTACAGTTATTAACATTAATAAATATAGTCAAGTAAGAGGTTTCTTGATTTTTATATAAATAAAGTTTGTTACCAATTTTATAGAATTAAATTATTGACGGAATTTCAAAAAAAAATATATATATACATTTATTTAAGATGCCAATTAAATTTTAATTACATATTTGATAAATTAAATCACTGATATTGAGCTTTTGAATCAGTGCCATAATCAGTCGATAATGCAGGGATGGATTGCATGAATTTGAGAATATGGGAACGCCAAAGTGTCACTCGCACATGCTAAATGGCTCGAAATCAGCTTCATTTCTAGTTATTAACGCTTCAATTAATCTATCGCTCGACATCGGTTGGATTCAGTATTAGATTTGCGAGATAAATGATACATTAACACTGATTTGCATATTAAATAAGAGCAAATTAAATATTTAAACATTGATTGGAAACTATACATTCTATTTCTATTAAAAATATTACAACATATACTTACTATATACATATAATACTTATATGTATATAGTATAATATGTATATAGTATATATGTATATATAACATATTAGATAACATTATTATCTATTGCTAAATTTGGATATTCATAATACTTTGTTTGGAGTCCATGCAATTTTTTTTGGAAGTATTTTATTAAAAATAAACTTTCAAAATATTACCAATAATAATTTTATTAAATATAAATTGTAAGCATTAATTATAAATGATTATAACTTATATTGTTTAATATTTTTTTTTAAAATAGCCAAATTTAAAATGCGTATCTTAAATTTAATTTTATTCCCTACATCACAGTTCTCAAATCAATTTTGATTAATATAATTTTATAAGTTATACAGCCGTGTAAAATGAAATATATGAATTATAGAAACTTAGTCATTATTATAAAATTATTATGAAAAATATAACTATATATAATAATTTAATTAATAATATTAATTAAATAATATATTTTAAATAATTTAATATAATGTTTTTTATTACTATTTTTCCCATATAATTATAAAAAAATCTTTTTTGGATGCATTATATACTTCTTCTTCATTGGTTCTACAGCTCTATGGTGGATCAGGTCCGTCTGCCAACTGGCAGATTTCGAGTCAGGTGAGTTTTTTTTTTTTTACAAAGTAGGATTATCAGTCCTACGTCGAACATTTACAGTTATGTTAGATGGGACCTACAGTTTAAAGTGGAGTACGTACATATCTCAATGGCACCGTCAGGACTCGAACCCAAAACCTGTGGAACCTTGCGCTAGTCATTCGGTCATCAAGCTCCTCTACAGTTATTATCTTTAATAAATATTGTCGATTACAGGTTTCTTGCTTTTTATATAATTACAGTTTGTCCCCAATTTTATCGAATTAAATTGTTGATGTAATTTCAAAAAGAAAGGTTATATATTCATTTAGATACTAATTAATTTTTAATTGAATATTTGATGAATTAAATCACTGATATTGAGCTTTTGAATCACTGCTATAATGAGACCATGATGGATGGATGGATTGCATGAATTTGTGAATCTGGGAACACCCAAGTGTCAGTCGCGCATGCTAAATTGCTTGAAATCAGTTTCATTTCTAGTTATTAACGCTTCAATTAATCTATTGCTCGACATCCGGTTGAATTCCGCATTAATGTATCATTTATCTCGCAACTGTCTAACATTGATTTGCATATTAAGCGAGAGCAGATCAAATATTTAAACATCGATTGGAAATAATGGATACTATTTCTATTAAAATTTTAAATACTTACAAAATATTTGATGTTGACATTTATTATCTATTGCTAAATTTAGAATTTCATAAAAATTTGTTTGGGGTTCATGCAATTTTGGAAATATTTTTAATAAAAATAAATTTTCAAAGATATTATCATTAATAAAAGGTATTAAATATACATTATAAATGATTAAAAAAATATTAAACAATATAAATTATAAATAATCAAATTTAAAATGAGTATCGTAAATTTAATTTTATTGTGTATATCTCAGTTCTCAATCACTTTTGATTAATATAATTTTATAAATTATACATCCTTGTCAGATGAAAATAGGAATTATAGAGGCGTGTAAAATGAAATATATGAATTATAGAGCCGTAGAAAATGAAATATATGAACTATACAACCTTATATTCATTAAAAATTATTTATGTAATTCCCATATAGTTATATAATATATCCATAAAAGATGTTTTATATTTCTTCTTCTTCATTGGCTCAACAACCCCATGGTGTGCCAACGCCGTCTGGCCACTGGCAGATTTCGAGACAGTAGATGTTTTTCTTTTTACAGGATAGGGTTGTCAGTACTACGTCGAACATCTACAGTTATGTTAGACGGGACCTACGGTTTAAAGTGGATTACGAATACCTAAAAAAAAACCCATGACACCGCCGAGGCTCTAGCCCGAAACCTAAGGCACCGAGCTCTAGCTGCTCGGCCATCAGGCTCCACTACAGTTATTAGCTTTAATAAATACAGTCGATTAACAGGCTTCTTTCTTTCATATATAAATAAAGTTTATCACCAATTTTATTGAATTAAATTATTGACGTAATTTAAAAAAAAGGGTTATTTATATACTTTTTTAAGATACTAATTAATTTGCAATTGAATATTTGATGAATTAAATCACTGATATTGAGCTTTTGAATCACTGCTATAATGAGTGAATAATGCATGGATGGATTGCATGAATTTGTGAATTTGGGAACGCCAAAGTGTCAGTCGCACATACTAAATTGCTTGAAATCAGTTTCATTTCAGTTATTAACGCCTCAATTAATCTATTGCTTGACATCCGGTTGAATTCGGTATTAATGTATCATTTATCTCGCAAATCTAACGCTGATTTTGCATATTACGCGAGATTAAATATTTAAACATCGATTGGAAATAATGCATTCAATTTCGATCAAATATCTTAAATAGTTGCAAAATATATGATGTTGACATTTATTATCTATTGCTAAATTTAGATTTTCAGAAATATTTGTTTGGGGTTTCAAGCAATTTTATGGAAATATTTTGTTAAAAATAAATTTTCAAAATATTAGTATTAAAAATATTAAATATAAATTAAAATAAATCATTACGATATAGATTAAATTATAATATAAATTACAATGTAAACTACAGGGATAAATTTAAAATGTTTAGAATTTATAATATTTAATATTTTTTTAAATAAACCAATTTAAAATGTGTATCGTAAATTTAATTTTTTTTTTTCGTGTGTATATCTTAGTTCTCACTTTTAATTAAAATAATTTTATGAATTATATAGTCGTGTTAAATGAAATATAGAAATTATGGTTTTATAGTTATTTAAAAATATATTAGAATTTCATACTAAATATATATTTCTCGTATAGTAATAAATAAACTTTTCTACATATATTATATATTATATAATTAATCTTTCAAATGTTGTTTTAATATGCTGGGTATTTTGACCTGAGGATCATTGCGTAGCACGTTCACTGTTATCAGGTTACAATATGAATATCAGATATATAGTACCCTTCCTTAACACCAGAATTCTAAATGAATATATCCAGACATAACATATGAGATCTACCCTACTCGTGGCTCAGTATATATATATATATATATATATATATATATATATATTTAAAATATATCTTCTTTTATATATATATATATATATATAAAAAGAGGAAATTGCTAAAACACCAACCAGGCAAACTTTAATATCGATGTAACCTGCTATACAAAACATTAATCACAGTTGAGTGTCCTCGTTTTGAAAGCAATAACTGCAAAGGGAGCTGTCAGGAGATTCGAATCCACACCCTTCTGCCAACTATCTTCCAAATTGAAATATAAAACATATTTTCCCCATAAGTTTATACCTGTTATCTTTTATCACATATTGGGATATTTCAATATACGTTTATTGCTAAAAATTCTTTCTAGCAATAAAATTGGATGTATATGTTTAACTAGGAAAAAGCTTTAATTAAGCTTCCGTCTCTATTAGAAAAAAAAAACGGAAATAGCAAATCTTCCTATCATCTATTATCACATATTCAGATATTTCAATATATATTTATTGCTAGAAATTCTTCCTAACAATAAAATCGAATGCATATGTTTAACTAGGAAAAAGATTTAACTATTCGTATCTATTAGAAATAACCGGTGAACTACAAATGTTCCCATCCAAATAAAATATCTGATGGCCATTTTTTCCCTGATTCAAAGTAATCCCTTAGAGATCAAGGAGTAACATGAGAAAAACTTCATCTGATGATCTCAGACAGGAATATCTCTGTTTACCTAGGCTATCTTATCTTTGTTTTCTGATATCTGCTTTCAATGAATAGCGATTAGTTAGAATAGGTAGAGAAACTTTTGTTTTCATTTTGTGATGCATAAGAAAACTATTTTGTTACATGATTTCGATATAGAAATTGAATGATGAAATTCATGACATAGAAATTGGTTTTCTCCTTCCTTAAGTTCTTTAAGGTTTTTGATGACATACATATTTACAATATATTTAGTGATGTTATTAGATTACATTTAAATACACTCGTTTTAGATATTTTCAGTTAAAATAACTTGAATATTGTAGTAAAAATATTTGTTAGATATTTTAGTTTTAGTTGTATATATAAATTTATTTATATATATATGGCTCTGATCGACCATCAATTTCAACCGACGAAGCTCACGTCCAAAAACATTAAAGATTTGTGCTTGCAAACCATCGAACTACAATTAGAGACCTTACTGATGATGTTGGAATTTCAAATGGGTCGGTCAATTCCATTTTGGGCCTCAAACGCGCCAAATTTCGATTGGTTCGAAAACACTGAATGCGCCAGCTCACACTACATTGATTCTTCGTGACTATTTCGCTAAAACTGAAATCCATATCGGTCCATAACCACCGTATTTACACCGTGCCATTTCTGGGTATTCCCTAAATTCAAAAGACCACTTCAGAGACACTGTTTTATTATGCATTGAGGATTGGAAAAAAAGTTGGCATAAGTGCATTGTGTCGGAGGGGATTACTTTGAAGGCGATGAAATAAATGTGGAAGAATAAATAAAGAGTATTCGAGAAAAAAAATTGGTCTTACTTTTTGGTCACAGTATTATGTTTATTGATAAATATTTTTCTGTGTTGAATCTATGCAATTGTTTGTAAATGTTTAACTAGGAAAAAGGTATAACTCTTCGTATCTATTAGAAAAAACAACGGTGCATTGCAGATATTTCTATCCCAACAAAATATCTGATGGCCGTTTTTTCCCCTGATTCAAAGTAATCCCTTAGAGATCAAGGAGTAACATGAGAAGAACACTTCATCTGATGATCTCAGACAGGGAGATCTCTGCTTACCTAGGATATCTTATCTTTGTTTTCTGATATCTGCTTTCAATGAATAGCGATTAGTTGGAATAGGTAGAAATACTCTCGTTATCATTTTGGGCTGTATAGAGAAACTGGTAAATGTTTGTTACATGATTTCGGATATAAAATTTATGATATAGAAATTTGTTTTTCTATTTCCTTAAGTCATTTAGGTTTTTTTTTGATGACATACATATTTACAATATTTTTAGTGCCGTTGATGTTATTAGATTACATTTAATGTCACTTGTTTAGATATTTTCCGTTAATTGTGTTAGATATTTTATTTAGGTTTCAGTTAAAATCACTCGAATATTTTAATTAAAATATTTGGTAATTTTTGTTCTAATGCAGCTGACGAACACTTAGACAATTGACTTCGATGCCTTAAGGCAAGCGCTGCACTGACGTTGCTCACTTAACCCAGGAAGTACGTGTAGCTTGAAGATAATCTACGGTCGCGGAGTAACAATACTTCCGCAACATGCTACGATCTTGTTAGACCGGGACCTACGGCTTAAAAGTGAATTTCGAACCGCTACAAAAATCCATGGCACCACCGGGATTCGAACCCGAAACCTGTGGCACCGAGCGCTAGTCACTTGACCATCAGGCCCCATATCAATATATATGTATATAAATGGCAAGAACGCACACTGAAGTGACTTGAAACGAAGGCATTGCCTTCTGGTCGTTCGTTTACAGTAACTGTCATGTATTTGAGTGTGATATAAGAGAAAAACAAGTACAACTCCATTCAGGTAACCTGAATATCGATGTAAAATGCTTTATATTACACATATTTTCCTAATCACCTTCGAGAGCCCTCGTTTTTTTAAAACAGTAGCTGCAACGGACGCAGATGACTCAAATCCAATCACTCCTGCCCAGTATCTCCATATTGAAATTTAAAATCAATTTTTATATAATTTTCTCTCATCTGTTTATACATCATATCTCTTATCACACATTCAGATATTTCAATATATATTTATTGCTAAAAGTTCTCATTCTAGCAATAAAACTGGATGCAAATATTTTACTAGGAAAAGTATATAACTATCCGTTTCTATTAGAAACAAAGGTTCATTGCAGGAATTCTTTCTATCCAAACAAAATATCTGATGGCCATTTTTTCTCTGATTCAAAGTAATCCCTGAGAGATCAAGGAGTAACATGAGAAGAACACTTCATCTGATGATCTCAGACAGGGAGATCTCTGTTTACCTAGGCTATCTTATCTTGTTTTCTGATATCTGCTTTCAATGAATAGCGATTAGTTGGAATAGGTAGAAACACTTTTGTTTTCATTTTGTGATGCATAAGAAAACTATTTTGTTACATGATTTCAATATAGAAATTGAATGATGAAATTCATGATATGGAAATTGGTCTTTATCCTTCCTACGTTATTTAAGGTTTTTGATGATATACGTATTTAGAATATTTTTAGTGATGTTATTAGATTACATTTAAATACACTCGTTTTTAGATATTTTCAATTAAAATAACTTGAATATTTTAGTAAAAATATTTGTTAGATATTTTTTAGTTTTAGTGTTATATATCTTATATATATATATATATATATATATATATATATGGCCTCTCTGATCGACCATCAACCTCAACCGACGATGCTCACGTCCAAAAAACATTAAAGATTTGGTGCTTGCAAACTGTCGAACTACAATTAGAGACCTTACTGATGATGTTGGAATTTCAAATGTCGGTCAATTCCATTTTGGGCCTCAAACGCGCCAAATTTCGATTGGTTCCGAAAACACTGAATGCGCCAGCTCACACAACATTGATTCTTCGTGACTATTTCGCGAAAAATGAAACCCATATCGGTCCACAACCACTATATTCACTCCGTGCCATTTCTGGGTATTCCCTAAATTCAAAAAGACCACTTCAGGGATACTGTTTTAGTATGCATTGAGGATTGGAAAAAAAGTTGGCATAAGTGCATTGTGTCCGGAGGATTACTTTGAAGGCGATGAAATAAATGTGGAAGAATAAATAAAGAGTTTTCGAGAAAAAAAATTGGTCTTACTTTCTGGTCACAGTAGTATGTTTATTGCTAAATATTTCCTCTACCAATGCAATTGTACGTAAATGTTTAACTAGGTAAAAGGTATAACTATTCGTATCTATTAGAAAAAACAACGGTGCATTGCAGACATTTCTATCACAACAAAATATCTAATGGCCATTTCTTTCTCTGATTCAAAGTAATCCCTGAGAGATCAAGGAGTAACATGAGAAGAACACTTCATCTGATGATCTCAGACAGGGATATCTCTGCTACCTAGGCTATCTTATCTGTGTTTTCTGATATCTGCTTTCAATGAATAGCGATTAGTAGGAATAGGCAGAAATACTCTCGTTATCATTTTGGGATGTATAGAGAAACTGGCGAATTTTTGTTAAGTGATTTCAGATATATAATTCATGATATTGAAATTAGTTTTTCTGATTGCTTACGTTCTTTAAGTTTTTTGATGATATAAATATTTACAATATTTTTAGTGGTGCTACTAGATTACATTTAAATACACTCGTTTCAGATATTGTCAGTTAATTGTTGATAGTTAGATGTTAAAATAATAATCTTACAATTCTGATTATAAAATAATGATTTTATAGTTATTATTATTGAAATAATGGTCTTACTATCATGATTATTAAAATAATGATTTTGCAATTAAAATTATTAAAATAATGCTTTTACAATTATGATTATTATAATAATGTTTTTATAATTATCAAATCATTATCTTAATAATCATATGACAACACAAAGTAAAGCTTTAATGTGCCAATATATTGCTTTCAAATGCTGATCAGTTTTACCTGAAGCATACACAGCTAAATCGGCAGAGATGTAGCAGGTTCAGAGTTAACAATATGTACCACTTAGAGCCTTCTATACTAAAACCACCTTTTAGTTCAGAAATCTTAAATACCAGAAATGCATATGAAGATCCTTCTCCTCTAGTCCAACATATATCTGAGCCGACGTAGAGATCTATCATTCCCATCACCGACGTAGACACAAGTCTATAGAAATATGAATATACTTATTTTATTCGACAAATTAAATCTGAAAAATCTATTATGGAGACCGGAAAGTAATGTCATTTCTGAGCATGGAGATATTCGTTAGTTATTTATCAGCTCATTTTGTACTTCACAGTCGTGTCAAAAACATTCTAAGGTTAGAATGATTTTTATACTCGTAAATAATAAAATCTTAATCTTTTTTATTTATTTATTTTTTTGCAACTTATGGGAAATGGCCAACCAAATATCAGAGTAGGTACATATCTAGCATTGTATGCTTTAAGAGTTTCATAATAGTAGTAACGCAACGTTCGCTACCAGAAACATTTGCGATGTTTATGCAAACGCCTTAGACGTTCGTAACTGCCAAAGGTGGTTTTCTAAGTTCAAATCAGTAATTTCGATTTTTCCAACCAATCAGGGATGCCATCAACTTTAGAAAATGACATGTTAAAGGCGGAAGTGGAAGCAAATCTGTTTCAGATAATCTAGGAACTGTCAATCCAACCTTGGTGGACCATCCAAGACCATTTGCAGCAAATTGGTAAAGTAAGCAGAGCAGGTGTTTGGGTTCCGTATAATCTGTCAGAAGAAAACAAAGCTTACCGATCCACCATGTGCAACATATTACTGCAGCGGCACAATACAAAAGCGTGTTTTTGATCGCTTGATCACTAGAGTGAAAAATGGGTCTTCCATGATAATCAAAACGCAAACGGCTGTGGTTCTCTCGAATAAGTCAGTTTTTACATCCCAATAAAGAGCTTTGTGTTAAATCTGAGTAATATGGTGGAGTATTTACGGGATCTTCATTTTGAATTGCAGAAACCTGGACAAACTGTGAATGCAGACCTTTACTGTAAATAAGTTGATAGAGTAAATTAATCTTTAATTGAAAATTATCCAGCGATTGTCAACAGAAAACATGTTATTCTGTAATGCTGACATTGCGCAAGACGAACCCTGGAAAAATTAAGGAATTAAGATGGGAAGTATTGCCTCACCCACCATACTTGCTCAATATTGCGCCATATGATTTCTATTTATTCCATTGCTACAACATTTCCTAAGTGGCAAAAAAATTTAAAATTGGGAGGATATCAAAATACAATCTCCAGATATTTTGCTCAAAAACCAATTGGCGGCCTGGTGGCTAAGTGGCTAGCACTCTTCCTATTGATATCACAAGCTTCAAGTACGAATCCTGGCGGTAGCATGGATGTTTGTTAGTTATTCGGAATCCACTTTAAACACTAGGTCCTGGTCTGTTTAGCCCTCGTGTGTACAAGATGACCGCAGAGCGAAAAACCAAACCAAAAACCAATTGATTTTTTATCGATCCGGCATTGAAAATTTGCACACTGGATGGCAAAAAGTTGTTGATAACGAGGAAGATTATATCATTGATTGAAAATAAAACTTGGAAAAAACTTATTTGTTTGAATTTGAAGTAGAAAAAGACATTACATTCTGGTTCCCTAATAAAACTGAACATCTTAGAAGACTAATATTTCTTAAAATCCCACTTCTACGTATGGATTACACCAGAAATGATACCATCAGAATATATATTCTGTTCGGGTCCCGGATTAGGCTCTAACAACGGTTCTAATCCCTGTACTTTAGAATCTGATGGCATCCACTCTACAAATAGAAGTGATCACTTCCAGTATTGGTTCTATTTGAAAGAAATCTTAGAATTCTTCTAGTGTATTGAAGCACATAAAAATTTCAATTTAGATTTCCGAGATAGATTTAGAGTTTTAAGAAGAAAAATCCCATCGCCTCATCTATTAGGGGTGGGAAATAAAATTGGCAATTTTCAGACTGTGCACTTCTGATTTTCAACGTAGAATAATTTGTATTATTTTTATTTGGACTTCTGTTCAGTAAAATTTTTATTGCATGTTTCCAACAATTTATTATAACTTGAATAGTGATATATAATAAATAAAATATTTAAAATTTCTCTTTTATTTTAATAATATATAGATCCATAAATTACTTTATCTCAATATTTTTAGTTTTTCTTGGAATGGCTGTTTTTAAAATAAAAAAGTCTCTTTTTTGAAAAGTTATTATGATATTTAATTTTTTATGTTTTTTTTTCCTTATAATATGTTTGGTAACTTCGTAAGAAATTAAAATATTTTTATTAAAATACTATTGTGATATATACACACATATTTTTTTAAATACATTTTTTTTATGCTCACTGGTAAGTGCCCTTTTAAAAGATCATTTTATAAATACAGTTCCACATTATTTAAAAATAATTTATCATTTTTAAAAATATTAGTTTAAAAATATTCTATCGTATATTTCAAAAATGTTATTTAAAAATCGTTTTTCATTTATTTCAAAAAAATTTACTAAAAAATATTATTTCAAAAATAATTTGTCATTTATTTCAAAAAATTAACTAAAAAATATTATTTCAAAAATAATTTGTCATTCATTTCAAAAAATTAACTAAAAATATTATTTCAAAAATAATTTATTTATTACATTTATTCCTTTGAACTTGCAAAACTGAATAATATTTTTTTTGCATATTTTTTTTTATCTATAAATAAAGCAGACTTATCTTTAAACAAATTATTTCTGTAATTTTTAAATTATATCTACAACTTTAATAATATGTAAATTAGTTTACAGTAATTTTTCCAACACCCTTTCCATCAAATCGAAAACATAATAAAATGTATAGCAATGCTTTTTCTGGAATTATATTCGTAAAATGTTAAACAAAACTGTAATCAAAAGTGATAAATTTGAAAATGTAGAAGTATAAATTTACTTTACGTTTTTTTTGCTTATTTTTATGAAATACAATATTTTTGATTTATTAATTAAATTAAATTAAAATAATTTTGGATAAAATAATTATTAAAATATTAATTAGCACAATATTATAAATTACTTTTTATATAAGTAAAACTCATCAATCACCTCAACTTATTAAACCCAAGGCATCAATTATCTTAAGAGTATTAATAACTCAGAGGCATAAGTCAAAGTTAATCAAGAAAAACTAAATTTATTTACAAGAATGCCATAGTGAATCAATTTATCATATTTCCTATATTAGAAATTTCTAAAAATCTATATTATGAAGAGAAGTACTGGTTAGAAGAGGTTTCCAGAAATTTTGCTAATACCAACAACGATATTATCGCCAAATTTGTCGCCAAATTGATGGAATTTTTAATTTATTACAACACAATATAAAAATAGCAAAAAATTATTTTTCATAAATCTTATCAATAATAAAAGCGTATGCCATATTATTTATTTATTAAAATAAAATATTAATTTTGTAAATTATTAAAAAAATATTTATTTAATCTTTGTATTTCAAGTATTTAACCTAATTATACTATCAATAAAAGATACAATACATTGTTGATGTTTTTATATGTCACTAAAGTTAAATTTATTGTTATTTATTTTTAATGAATATTGAATGAAATATTTTTAAATTATCCTACTACATGAGGGAGCCTGATGGCCTAGTGGCTAGCGTTATAGGTTTTATGTTCGAGTCCCGACGGTGTCATGAATGTTTGTGGTAGGTCAGAATCCATTTTAAACCGTAGGTCCAGGTCTAATATGATCGTGGAGCGTTGTGGGAATTCTTTATATGTTTTGTTTGTTATTGTATGTTTGCATGCTGTGAGCGTTGTTTATTTTGCAATGTTATATGGAAATATCAGAAAACCTTTTTTTTATAAATATCCAATAATAAAACCGTCTGATATATTATTTATTTATTAAAATAAAATGAATAAAATATTAATTTTGAAAATATTTATTTTGATTTTTTGTATTTCAAGTATTTAATAAAATCATGCTATGAATAAAAGGTAAACTACAGTATTGATACTTTTATGCGTCATTAAAATTAAACTTTTATTGTTATTTATTTTGAATAATTATTGATTGAAATATTTCAAATAATCTACTTCATGAGGGAACCTGATGGCCGAGTGGCAAGCGCTCTATCGTTCGGTACCACAGGTTTCAGGTTCGAGTCCCTGCGGTACCATGGATGTTTGTAGTGGTTAACAATCAATCCACTTTAAACCATAGGTCTCTGTGTCATATGACCGTAGAGCCTCATAGGGCCCAATCAGACTTCTCGCCACATCATTCCCAAGTTGTGAGGGGGCAACTCAGCTCTAGGCACAGTGATGTGATGTGATATGATATGATGTGGTGCGGTGTAGTAGTAGGACCAATGTGATGCAAGTTTAGTATTATCAAGTTTGACCCACAAAACTTTATATTATATACTATATCATGAAATTGATTATATTTTCAAACTACTCAACCTTTTGACCTGAGGACCATTTTACCAGGGACCTGATGTCCAAGTGACTAACGCTTTGGTGCTCGGTGCCACAGATTTCTGGTTCGAATCCCAGAGGAGCCATGAATGTTTGCAGTTATTCAGAATCCACTTTAAACCATTGGTCCCGTAGAGCGTTGTGGGTGTAGAATTATTCGCGTCCGTAGCATATCTTCAAGCTGTCCGTGCCCCCTGGGTGGTGCTAAAGGAGAAACATGGGTGCAGCTCTTGCTTATGGCAGAAAGATTAACTGACTTTATATAGCCAGCTGCATTAGAATAGTAATAGCACCCTGCTTCTTAAATAAATTTCAATTCTTCAGTTTGAAACTATTAAAATTGATATCAAACTGTCAATAAAATAATATGAACTCAGAAATGGTATTGTTCTTCCATAAAAAAATCTTATCACAAAATTTTAATGAAGATTTTTTTTAAATATGATTTACAGTTAGTCATCCTGAAATCCTTTTAAAACAACTAACATCTTTAAAATGAACTTACGAATCTCAGACTTTTAAAATCCTCTGTTTCTGACAGAGCATCACAAAAGATTTATTCTAATCACTGAGTTTTCAAATTTGCATATGATGTCCCATTACACCATTAAGATGACGAGGATTAAATTAACACGATGAAATACATCCCCCCTTCAACACCATGCCCTTAAAGTTAATTCCTTCGTACTACGGAAACAGCAATCATAGGACGACAAGAGCAAAACAAAAAGTTTCAAAATGGCGAATGGCCCGAAGTGAAATGGCGTTCCTCTTGAATTATTCATCAAGAACTCGTCAGTGAACGTCTTTGGAGGGTGGCTTCGAAACTGGTGCCATCTTTTTTTTTTTCTTTTCCCCTTTCAGTTCCTCTCTTTTTTGATTCCACAATCGCTCAGAACGAATACATGTTATGTTCCAAGAAGTTCTTTTTATTTATCTGTGAATGAATTCTAAAAGATTTGTGTTCGGTCAAAGAGTTTCGGGGCAGATAAAGCAAGGCGCTTGCATGGCTTCAGAGCATGTTATTTTACACTGGTTTTGAAGAATTCATGCGCCCACAATTCAGTCGTAGAAAGTTGTAGTTGTTTGCTGAAGATTCTTTTAAAAAAAAAAAGTTTGAAATGTAGAAAAATAGATTGATTTAACAATTCGTTCAACGAAATATGTGACTATTCAAAGTATTACTTCGTCGTTCTAAAAAAAAAGAAGCAATAATTCTACAGTTCATAGGAATTTCTTTTGCGAAAAACGTTGATGCAAAAAAAATATTGAATGTTGAAATAAAGAAATATTTTATTTTGAATTGTTTTACGCTGTATGAATAATAATTGCCATAAGACAGCTAAAAACTATGCTACGTATTTTTTTAAAAATTATAATTCCTCAGTTTGACATTACTATATTTCTTTATTTAAAGAATTCAACATCCAATATTCTTAAAAATATTAACATGATATTATCTGAAATGATATTTTCTCAACTGTCCCGTTTTGTGTTCATTAAAAAACTTTCGTCAAAAATTTTGATGATATATATATATATGTATATATATATTGTTTTTGAAATATAATCACAGTCAAGCTGAAATCCTTTTCAAACAAATAACATATTTTAAATTAGCTTACGAACCTTAGATTTTTAAAAGCCTCCGTTTCTGACAGAGCATCACAAAAGATTTATTCTAATCACTGAGCTGTCTAATTTGCATATGATGTCCCATCTCCCCATTAAGATGACGGGTATTAAATTAACACGATGAAATACATCCCACAAACTTCATGCACCTGGAAGTTAATTCCGGGAAACTGCAATCATACGACGACCAGAGCAAAACAAAAAGTTTCAAAATGGCGCATGGCCCGAAGTGAAATGGCGTTCCTCTTGAATTATTCATCAAGAACGAATTCAGGGAACGTCTTTTGAGGGTGGCCTCGAAGATGGTGCATCTTTTTTCTGTTTCCCTTTTCAGTTCCTATCTTTTTAATTCCACAATCCGTCAGAATGAATACATGTTATGTTCCAAGATGTTCTTTTTATTTATCTGTGAATGAATTCTAAAGGATTTGTGTTCGGACAAAGAGTTTTGGGACAGATAAAGGAAGGCGCTTGCATGACTTTGTAACTTATTTTACACTGGTTTGAAGAATTCATGGGCCCGCAATTAAGTCGAAGAAAGTTGTACTTGTATGCTGAAGATTCTTTAAAAACGAAAAAAAGAAAAGAAATGGTTTGAGATGAAGAAAATCTGAATGATTTAACGATTCGTTGAGGAAATATGTGACTATTCAAAGTATTACTTCGTCGTTCGCCATCTAAAAAATGAAGCAATAACTCTACAAATCATAAGAAATTCTTTTACGGAAAACATTGATGCAAAAAATACTGAATTTTGAAATAAAAAAGAAATATTTAATTCTGAATTGTTCCGTTGTTGAATTATTTTACGCTGTATGAAGAATTGCTACAAGTTCGTTGTAAAACGTACTCATACGATTTTGTGTTTATTTAAAAACATTATTAGAGATAAAATAAAAAAGTAGGAATTATAATGAATGTTTAATATGTAAATCGCGTAAATTATTATTTTCTTAACGAAATTACAGACTTATTAACTTGGGTAATTTAAAAAACTTGTTTTTCTAGAGGCAGACTATCAAATACTAAATGATATTAACAATATTTTATATTATGGCAACAATAAAAATTTGAATTAAACTAATCATAAAGCTAGAATATGGTTTTGAGAACTAAATAACATTTAAAAGTAACATTATAGAAGCAAAGAAAGAGGAACTGAAGAAAGGGAAAAATTGTATTACCTTCGAAGAGTCTACTCTCTAATTTGGACAAGTAAATAATTTATACTCTTTATATATCAACTACGGACTATTTTACATTATTTTGAGTAATGATTTTTTAATAAATTCATAATTGCTTGGGAATCCTTTTCGACAAACTTGTGGCAACAATTTTCATACAACTTAAAACAATTTAAAAGCGGAAAAATTCAGAAAAAAATGTTTCTTTATTTCAACATTCAGCATTTTTGCGTCCTTATTTCTAGATGAACTTTCGAATCATTGCCTTTTTTTTTTATCGTGAACAGAAGTAATACTTTAAATAGTCACATCTTTAAATCCTTAAATTTTTGTGCATTTCTAAAAACTTTTTTTTTTTTGTTCAAGAATGTTCTGCATACAACTTTCTTCGACTGAATTGTGGGCCCATGAATTATTCGAAACCAGTGTAAAATAACAAGTTCCAAAGCCATGCGTGAGCCTTCCTTTATCTGCCCAAAAAACTCTTTGTCCGAACACAAATCCTTTAGAATTCATGCGCAGATAAATAAAAAAAAAAAAAATAAAAAGAACATCTTGGAACATAACGTGTATTCGTTCTGAGGTGTTGTGGAATCAAAAGAGAAGAACTGAAAATGAGCAAAAAAAAAAAAAAAAAAAAATGGCACGATCCTCGAAGCTACCCTTCAAAGACGTTCCCTGACGAGTTCTTGATGAATAATTCAGAGGAACGCCATTTCACTTCGGGCCATTCGCCATTTTGAAACTTTTTGTTTTGTTCTTGGCGTCGTATGATTGCTGTTTCGCTGGGAATTAACTACCAGTTCATGGTGTTAGGGAGGAAGTATTTCATCGTATTAATTTAATCTTCATCTTAATGGTGAGATGGGACATCATATGGAAATTAGACAACTCAGTGATTAAAATAAATCTTTTGCGATGCTCTGTCAGAAACAGAGGGTTTTAAAGTCTAATGTCCAGAAGTTAATTTTAAAGATATCTGTTTTAAAAGGATTTCAAATTGACTAACTGTAGTTATATTTATTCCCCCCTCTCCCCAAAAAATCTACTACAGATTATATGACAAAAGTTTTGTTTATGTAAAGAAAATATGACAGTTGAGAAAAAACTATTTCTTATTTCGTCACATTATCGTTCAATTTTTATTTCATTGCAGTTACTAAATTTCGTGTTAAACTTACGCACAACAGCTTGATATGTTTCGAAGAACTAAAATTTATTAAAATTCTCAAAAGTATATTATATCTTTTAATTTGTTTCTTTTCATTTTTATCGTTGAAATAATAACATAAATTTTTGTTAATATCCATTAATATTTCATAGTTTGCCTCTAGTAAAACTGGTTTTAAGTTACTCAAGTCAATAATTCTGTAATTTTTGTTAAGAAAATAATAATTTATGCGTTTTGTCAACCATTGATTATTATTCCAATTTTTTTTTACTTTATCGCTAATAATGTTTTTTAAATAAACACATAATCGTTCGAGAATGTTTTTCTACTATCTTGTCGCAAAAATTCTTTATGCAGCGTAAAACAATTCAACAACGAAACAATTCAGAATAAAATATTTCAACATGCAGCGTTTTTGCATCTTTTTTAAATAAGAGAATTTCCATTGCTTCTTATTTTTAGAATAACGACAAAGTAATACAATGAATAGTCCATATTTCGTCGCACGAATCGTTAAATCATTCAGTTTTCTACATCTCAAATCATTTCATTTTCTTTCTTTTAAAGAATCTTCAACACACAACTACAACTTTTTCGACTGAATTGTGGGCCCATGAATTCTTGAAAACCAGTGTAAAATAACAAGCACCAAAGCCATGCAAGCGCCTTCCTTTATCTGCGCCAAAACGCTTTGTCCGAACAGAAATCCGTCAGAATTCCTTCACAGATAAATAAAAAATAAAAATAAAATCTTTGAACATAACATGTATTCGGTCTGATGGATTGTGGAATCAAAAAGAGAACTGAAAAGGGAAATAAAAAAAATGGCACCAGACTCGAAGCCCCCTCCAAAGACGTTCCCTGACGAGTTCTTGATGAATAATTCAAGAGGAACGCCATTTCACTTCGGGCCATTCGCCATTTTGAAACTTTTGTTTTGCTCTTGTCGTCCTATGATTGCTGTTTCCGTCGTAGGAAGCAATTAACTTTAAGGGCAGGGTGTTGAAGGGGAGATGTATTTCATCGTGTTAATTTAATCCTCGTCATTTTAATGGTGAGATGGGACATCCTATGCAAATTAGAAAACTCAGTGATTAGCATAAATCTTTTGTGATGCTCTGTCAGAAACGGGGCTTTTAAAAGTCTGAGTATTATAAGTTAATTTTAAAGATGATATCTTTCAAAAGATTTTCAAGATGACTGACGGTAATTCGGTTCAAAAACAAATAATCTACATCATAATTCTTTAACAAGTTTTTTTGTATGAAGAGATAATATGACAGATTAGAAAATTACATTTCTGATTTCATCCTGTTATTATATTAGTGACAATTTGATGTCGAAATTTTTAAATAAACAAATGCTGTATTATCAAACTGAAGAATTGTAATTTATTTATAATCTAGGAAAATTTAAAATATCTTCAATCTATATTTATTCAAATTTATTTTCTCAATATTTATTACATTTATATTTATTCGCATATAATTGTATGTGTTTGTCGCTCTACGGTCATTTTGCCCACACTTTAGACTAATTAGACCAGGACCTACGGTGAATATAATGATCAAAATAGAAAATTTTTCAATTTTTATTTCATTGCATTTACTAAATTTATTATTAAACTTACGAACAAAACTTGGTTATGCACCTGAAACTAAAAGTTATTTAATTCTCAAAACCTATTCTATCTTATTATTTCCTTTTTTTTATCGGTGTCATAATATAAAATATTGATAATAACACACTTAATTTTATAGTTTGTCTCTAGTAAAATTTTTTAAATTACTCATGTCAATAATACTATAAAAGAAGAAAATAATAATTTAGATGAGAAAAAAATAATTACTAAAAGACAAAACAATAATTTATGTGAAATAAATCACGTGAATTATTATTTTGTGATTGTCGGCACCGAATAATGTTTTTTTTTTTTTTTTTTTTTTTTTTTTTTTTTAACCTTATACTAATCGTTTGAGAATGTTTTTCAACTCACTCGTGGCAACAATACTTGATACCGAAATACTCATAATAAAATAATTCCTGCTTCCAACATTCAGAATTTATGCATTAATTTTTTTGCGAAAGAATTTCCGATTAATTGTAGATTTTTTTAGATAGCTAACGACGAAGCAATACTTTGTAATAGTATATATTTCGTCACACGAATCGTTAAATCATTCAATTTTTCTACATCTCAAACCATTTCATTTTCTTTTTTCAAAGAATCTTCCGCGCGCAACTTTCTTCGACTGAATTGTGGGCCCATGAATTCTTCAAAACTAGTGTAAAATAACAAGCTCCGAAGCCATGCAAGCGCTTTCCTTTATCTGCCCAAAAACTCCTTGTCCGAACACAATCCTTTACAATTCCTTCACAAAAAAAAAAAAAAAAAAAAAAAAAAAACCCATCTTGAACATAACGTGCATTCGTTCTGAGGGATTGTGAACTGAAAACGGAAATAAAAAATGGCTCCAGCCTCGAAGCCCCTCTTCAAAGACGTTCCCTGACGCGGTCTTGATGAATAATTCAAGAGGAACGCCATTTCACTTCGGGCCATTCGCCATTTTGAAACTTTTTGTTTTGCTCTTGGCGTCGTATGATTGCTGTTTCCCGATATTTAACTTTCATGGCATGGTGTTAGAGGGATGTATTTCATCGTGTTAATTAACCCTTGTCATCTTAATGGTGAGATGGAGCATCCTATGCAAGTTAGACAACTCAGTGATTAGAATAAATCTTTTGTGATAGCCTGTCAGAAACAGCGGCTTTTAAAAGTCTAAGGCTCATAAGCTAATTTTAAAGAGATATGTTTCAATAGATTTCAGGATGGCTAACCGTAATTAATGTTTCAAAATAAAAAAATTATTAAAAAAAAAAAAAAAAAATAAGAAATTTGTGATAATTTTTTTTTTTTTTATGAAAAGAAAATAGGACAGTTGGGAAAATATCACTTCATATTTCATGGTGTTATTATTTTAATGATTATTTGTTGTTGGAATATTTAAATGAAAAATGTAGTAATTTGAAACTGAGGAATTGTAATGATTTAATGAATACATAATAGTTAAAAAAAAATTTTCAGCTATTTTGTGGTATTATTTCTTCATACAGCGTGGAACAATTCAAAAATAAAATATTACTTTATTTCCACATTCAACTTTTTTGCATGTATTTTTTCGCGAAAAGAATTTCCGATGAACTGTAGAATTATTGCTACTTTTTTTTTTTGGATCGCGAACGAAAGTAATACTTTCATAATAGTCACATATTTCGTCTCACGAATCTTTAAATCATTCAATGTTTCTACATCTAAAACCATTTCTTTCTTTTCTTTCAAAGAATCTTCAACACAAAACTACAACCTTCTTCGACTGAATTGTGGACCCATGAATTCTTCAAAACCAGTGTAAAATAACAAGATCTAACGCCATGTAAGCGCCCTCCTTTATCTGCCCCAAAACTCTTTTTGTCCGAACACAAATCCTTTAGAATTCATTCACAGATAAATAATAAAAAAAAGAACATCTTGGAACATAACATGTATTCGTTCTGAGGGATTGTGGAATCAAAAAGAGAGGAACTGAGAAGGAAAAAAAAGATGCACCATCCTCGAGGCCACTCTCCAAAGACGTTCCCTGACGAGTTCTTGATGAATAATTCAAGAGGAACGCCATTTCACTTCGGGCCATGCGCCATTTTGAAACTTTTTGTTTTGCTCTGGTCGTCGTATGATTGCAGTTTCCCGGAATTAACTTTCAGGTGCATGAAGTTTGTGGGTTGTATTTCATCGTGTTAATTTAATCCTCGTCATCTTAATGGTGAGATGGGACATCCTATGCAAATTAGACAACTCAGTGATTAGAATAAATCTTTTGTGACGCTCTGTCAGAAACAGAGGCTTTAAAGTATAATGCTGATAGGCTTGTTTCAAAGACATATGTTTCGAAAGGTTATCAGGATGACTAATTGTAATTATATTTAAAAATAAAGTTTACAGCAAAATTTTGTAAAAAGGCTTTTGTTGATGAAAAAAATGGGACTGTTGAGAAAATACCATTTCTGATTTCATCACATTATCGTTTTAGTGATTTTTGTTTTCGAAATGGCTAAATAATAAAATGTAGTAGTTTCAAATTGAAAAATTGTAATTTATTTTTGAAGTAGGATAATTTTAAAATATCTGCAATCAATATTTATTAAAAATTTATTAAGATAAAATAATAAAGGATGCCTGATGGCTGAGTGTCTAGCGCTTTGGTTCTCGGTGCCACGGGTTTCGGTTTGGTTTGATCCTCTACGCCATTTTGTGCCCATTTCAAGCTAATTAGACCAGGATCTACAGCTTTACGGGGTTTCTGAACCACTAACTAACTTCCATGCCACCGCCAGGATTGGAACCTGAAACATGTGGTACCAAAGACCGAGCACTAGCTAATTGACCATCAGACCGCTGGAATATGTCCTTATTTAATTAAATCGATTAAAATCATGTGTTTCATGTTATTAAAAAAAATTTAATATTATCATTCTAAGTTTGCAAAAATTATCTTTTTTTATAAGCTGTTTTATATTTTATAATATGTATTGCTTCTACTTTTCTGTTATTTCCTTGTTATTCATTTTCTATTAGCTCACACTTCCCCCTATATATATATATATATCTTGTTCAAATTTTCAATCGTTCATAAAATACTTTTATTCATCCACTCAAGTTCAAATACATTTTTTTTGAACTTGTAGTGGATGACACTGGATGTTAATACAGTTTTTTCAAATCTTAATTCATTAATTAAATTTAATTCATTAATTTATTTTTTTTTTTTTAGATTTAAATTGCATATATCTACCAATAGATGGCACCAGATAAACTTAAAAAAATGAATGAAAATTATTTATGAAGGACTTTTCTGCAATATGAAAAAAAAAAAAGTAGGAATTGACTTTTAAATTCTTTTTTTTTTTTTTTATATTACTTGTTTATGTAATGATATGGGACACTTCCACATATGCAGTGAAATGCGATCTACAAACAGTTGATGGCCAAAATAGCTCAGACACTTATCGACGGATATTATACGGAACTGTGACTTTTAAAGGCAAAAAACCTTCACACAATTTTTGAGAGAGCTAAAAAAAGAAGTTCCTACAAAATAATGCTCTCAGTCATATGTACAACTAAATCATCAATATAATTTAAAAGAGAAGAGATTGATGCTTTATCTTGACCGAGCTTTGGCCTTGGCTTACATTCCATAAAAACCCGTGGGGTTATTTATCTTGCCAAGTATTTGAAAACAATAATTCATATCATTCGTCATATAAAGGGAAATCCTACATTATGGAGAAATAAGGTAATATGTAGGAATATGTCATTAAAATTTTGATAACTCGTTACCAAATCATTTATTCTAAGTTATTAAAAAAAAAGATTTAACAATATCTTACTAAGTTTGCAAAAATTATCAATTTTTATATGAGGTTTAATAATTTATTACAGGGTTTAGCTCCATGTTTCTGTTATATACTTTAAATGAACTGTTTATTTATTAATCATTAAATGTTAGGAAATACTTTGTATACTTATATGGAGTAGTATTTTTTTTTATTATAATGTCTCATTAACTTTTTAATTATCAAAATATATCGTTGCTTTTTAGTTTTGTAACAGATTGTATGATAGATATTTTTTTACGGAGAAATAATGCATATTTTGGAATATGTCCTTAAACATTTAGTTAAATCAATACCAAATCATGCGTTTCAAGTTATTAAATAATGATGTAATGATATTTTACTAAGTTTGCAAAAATTTTATTTTTTTATTTGTTGTCGTATAATTTTTTAAATAGTTATTGGTTCCACTTTTGCGTTATTTTTCCTGTTATTTAATCCTATTATGATATGGGACACTTCCAAGTATACAGAAAAATATGATCTGCAAACAGATGATGGGAAAAATGGGCTCAGACACTAAGCAAAGGATATTATAAGGAACTGTGACATTCTTCAGGCAATTTTTGAGACAGACGAAAAAGAAAGTTCCATACAAAATAATGCTCTCAGACATTTGTACATCTAAATCAACAACAGAATGGTTTAAAAGAGAAAAGATTGATGCTTTATCTGGACCGAGCTTTAGTCTCGGCCTACATTTCATAAGTCTCGTGTGGTTATTTATCTTGGCAAGTATCTGAAAATAATAATCCATATCATTCGTCATGTAAATGAAAAGTCGTTGTTACAGAGAATGAAGGCAATATTTCGGAATATGTCCTTAAAAGTTTACTTACATCGATTCCAAATCATATTTTTCACGTTATTAAAAATGATGTAAAAATTATTTAATTAATTTTGAAAAGTTACCATTTTTATATGCGGTTTTATAATTTTATAATAGGTATTGGTTCTACTATTCTGTTATTTTCATGTTATTTATTTCTGTTGTAATATGGGGCACTTCCAGACGAAAAGGAAAATGTGATCTCCAAATATTTGATGGCAAAAAAAAAGCTCAGACACTAATCGAAAGATATTATAAGGAACTGTGACATTCTTCGGGCAATTTTTGAGACAGACGAAAAAGAAAGTTCCAACAAACTAATGCTCCCAGACATTTGTACGTCTAAATCAACAACAGAATGGTTTAAAAGAGAAAAAAAGTGATCCTTATCTTGACCGAGCTTTAGCCTTACATTTCATTAGCCTTCTGGGGTTATTTATCTTGCCAAGGAACTGAAAACAATAAGCATTCATTCGAAACAGCAATCATTCGTAATAGGAACGGAAAGTCTCTATTATGGAGAAATAAGGTAATATTTCGAAATGTATCCTCTAAAATTCAATTAAATTGGTTTCAAATCATGTGCTTCAAGTTATTATAAAATGGTGTAAAAATATTTTACTAAGTTTGCTAAAATTTTCTTTTTTTGCATACGGTCTTATAATTTTATAGCAGTTATTGATTCTAAATATAAAGTAATATTTACTTAAGTTGTAAGTTGTATACTATACTTGTAGGTTTTTGCAGTACTTTTAATATTATTAAATCATCTCATTGATTATTTAAATATCAAAGATTCTGTGTGTTTTATACCTTTTGTAATCGAGTGTGTTTATACATAGGAATTTATATTTTGTGTCTTCAGAATATTGTATTTCAAAATTACTGTGAAAATATGGCGATGTTATAACATTATAATTTTTCCCTAAATTTAAATTCTTCATGAATACAATATTATTTTTGATAATAATTAAGTTACTTTAATATTTACAACTAAAGAGAACTAAATGGGTTTTAATGTCTTGAAAGTCGAGTTGACTTTTAAAACATTTTTAGGGGGAAAAAAACTAAACTGCAAATTCTTTCGATTTTAATTTCATTATTAACTTTCAATTTAATATTTAACTGCAGGCAACAACAGCACCCTGGTATTCCAATAACATCGCTGAAGCCTTAATTTGTTGGTTTTACTGTCATTCTAATTTAGCTATATAAAATTATACAGCATATTTGACGTAATTAACGATTTATTTTTATAAATTTTAATCTATCACATGGTTTTCATCTTTTTAAACATCAAAAATTTAATGATACAAACCTTCTAGTTTAAAAAAATTATTGCTAATCCAAAACATTAATTGGAAGCTTTCAAATAGCACTTAATATTAACCAAAATACACAGAAAATAACACCTTTTTTATTAAAAGACAGGAAATATCATGATTAAATAATATATTGGAATGTAACTTTAAATTGCTAATTTAATAAGCAAATTGTAAAAAAAAATGGAAGTATTCGTACATCATTTTAAATTAATGATTTTATTTCAAATATACAATTAAAAATCTAATGACAAAGAATTTGTCTTAAATAGTTGTTAGGAGGTAATACGACAATCAAAATGAAGGATTTTAAATGATTATTTGACACTAAATAATTGATGAAAACAACATAAAATTTTTTAAGATTATTTTAAATTGAAAAATGTATAGTATAAAAATATTTAAAAATCAATACAAATTTTTAAAAATTAATTGCCAATTATCCTATCAAACCCATTAAAAATTTAATGAAAATAAAGAATAATAATCAAATCGAATAAAAATACAAAATTTGTTATGTAAATGATCTCCAAGTATTTCTTTGATGTTTGCCGCGCTCAATAATTGAGCAGCAGTAGCTGTTTTATTTAGTAGCCAGTTAAAATTTTTCTTCGATTCAATTTTTTTTTTTTTTTTTTAAATTTTACTCTCTCAAAAAATTTGAGATAACTTCGAAGTTTTATGTTTAAAAATATATTTAACTTAATGAAATTCAAATATGTCCACTTGTAACAAAATATATGCCATCTTTTTGCAGCATTTGTTAAAGATTATGAGACAAATTTGATTTGTTTGAACCTTCATTTAATTTTAAATTTTTAATTAGATTTGAGATATATTTTTAAGGTGTATTCTTTATCTGAATGAAATATTTGTCTTTCTTTTTTTATTTTGTATTTCAAATAAGTATTGTAAATAATAAAAAAAAACTATATTTTATTATACATTTTAAAATAATGGAAATATTTACATTTTGAAATGTAATGTAATTTAAGTTTAGTTCACATATGATTAAAAGTAAAATTTTTTTTTAATAAGTACAAATATTCTCGACTTTTAGTAATTCGTTAATGGCACAGCAGATGCAGCGTTATTAAGCTTATAAGCCAATAGCTTGCTACATTACCTCCATAATTTAACATCACAATTTCAAATAAATATATCCATATACTGCATTTTAAAAAACTACATTTTTTCCGGGGCCTAAATGGCCGAGTGTCTAGCGCTCGGTTCCACAGGTTTCGGGTTCGAGTCCCGGCGGTGCCATGGATGTTTGTAGTGGTTCGAATCCACTTTAAACCGTAGGTCCCGGTCTAATAGGATCGTAGAGCGTTGCAGGGGCATTGTTACTCCGCGTCCGTGACTTAAATTCAAGTTACACGCGCCCCCTGGGTAGTGCAAAGTGAGTAACGTCTGTGCAGCGCTTGCCTTAAGGCATCCAAGACCAAGCTGTCTAAGTGTTTGCCAGCTGCATTAGAAAGAAGAAAAACAAATTTTTTTTTTTTTTTTCCTGTTTATGAACCTATGGAAAATATTATCTAACTAGTTTTTCAAGTTATCGTGCCCATGCCAGATTTAGCCATGGGAATTTCCTTTCAGTCGTCTAGTCTCAGAATCAGTGTCGACCGTATCGACAAATGTTAATTAATTAAACAATAATTGATGTTTTTATTTAATTAAATTAATTAATGTTAGTGAATTAATCAGGTGCATATTTCTTCATGAAATAAATTTTTTTTCAAGATAAAAGAAATTGTAATGTTAATATATATATATATATATATATATTAGGATTTTTCTAAATGTATTTCAAACACAGAAAATTTATCAAAAAATATATCGGATTTATATCAGTATGATTTTGGATTTTTGTAAATTTTTTTGATGGAAAATGTTCTATAAAACATAAAGAAGTTAATAAATAAAAGCAAAGTGCCATAAGGCACTAATTCAACAATATTTAAATTTATTTCAGTTCATTAATTTAAAATAAATTTAGATATTGAAATCTTTAATTTTTATTTTTGTGATTTGAAATTCATTAGCTGCTTACAAAAAAATACATGTAAAAAATATGTTTCACGTGTTGAAATATTTTTAACTGTTTTTTGATTTAGTTTTTGTATTTAGAATTTTATATATATTATTTGAATTGGGATTTTTATAATATTTTTCGTGAAAATTATTCTCTAAAATATAAATAAATTAATAAATAAATACAAAATATCATTAAAGTTTAATTCAGCTTTTCATTTAATTCATTTCAATTCATTAATTTAAAATAAAAAAATCAAGAAACTGAAATCTTTATTTTTTATTCATGTGATTTTGAAATTCATAACCTTCTTACAAAAAACATTTAAAAATTATGTTTCAAAATTTGAAATGTTTTTATTGTTTTTGATTTAATTTTTAACTCTTTCAAGCATTATATTTCCAATTACCACATTTGATAACAACTGATCGCATAATAATTTTTTTCCTGGATTTTCCCATTATTCATTAATCTGATATTTTGCCTTGAGCCTTAGCTAATTAATACCATGAGATTTAAAAAAGTACTTGGAAGAATTAATAATTAAGAACAATACATTATTTGTAATTTAAATTTTTGGTTTATTATCTGCCTCATTTAACTCAACTTTCATTTTCGTGGTTAAAAATATTGTTATTTTTAACCAAAACTAATTAACTTTCAAATAAAATGCTTTAACAAGTTTAATTATTATAATTGCTGCGTTTTTAAACTAGCTATTTATAGCGTGACTAATTAAATTAAATGCTCTTTCACACTAATTTTTGCTTAATTTTTGTGCTATTATTTGTTGTTTTGAAAAAAAAAAATGAATATAATTAATACTAAATTACATTGCATTATATCCTAAATTAAATTTTCTTTAAGAATCACTCTAGTTTTTAATTGTTACTGTAAGTAGTTGAATATATATATATATTTATATATACACTCAAGAGCCAAAACATTATGACCATCTGTCAATAACGAGTTGGCCTACCTTTTGGCGCGCAACACAGCTTCAACCCGCCTTGGCATGGATTAATACCACCACTTAATTCCAGTTAAATACCACTTCCACCTGATCACGTGCCTTTCACGTCATCCAAGCGAGTTCATTGCAAAATGTAGGGGTGGTCATAATGTTTTGGCTCTTGAGTGTATATATATATATATATCCAAAATATATGGTAAAATTGTAAAGAAAGGTAAAGCGAAACGAAATAAGCAGATTTTCTTATGTATTGCGAGCAGAATGTGCGTATGTAAGTTATATCACGTAAATAAGATGTGAACAGCAGGTAAATGAATGAGATGCTTCAAGTATAAACAAACAAACAAAGATTTTATTGATTAAACTTTTAATACAGTTTCTCGTAAAAGGGCTTTGGTTTGGTTTGCCGCTCTACAGTCATTTTGTGCTCACATAGACTAAGAAGGTGTAATATATGTATATATATATTTTTTTTATATATATATATATATTTTATATATATATATATATATATATATATATATATATATATATATTTAATATATATTTTATATACTATATATATCGTCAAAAGAAATAAATTCGTTAAATATATAGTTGGTTATGCTTTTCTATATATATATATATATATATATATATATATAAACTTTAGAGAATCATATCTTTTCTTTGAATTATTGCATACTTTTTAGTGCACAACATAAAAAATAACAAACAATTCTTAGTTTTTATTAATATATTTTTTTCTGATAATAGTAATTTTATTTTAATTTTTATAATAATTCATTCTTGTTATTACGTTTTAATGTTTTCTAGAAAATGCTTAATACATATCAAAAAAAAAAAATGAATGAAACGTAAGTAATCAGATGTAAAATAAATTAGTTTTTAAATTAAAATTTCTCAAAACAATGTCAATAATATGTCTGAATTGTCTTAAAATTTACAATATTTTAATGCAAAATTTAAGCACGAGGACCATGAAAGAATCATTATAAATAAATATAAATTAAAATTTAATATTTAAATTAGTTCATAGTTTTCATTTTATTTAAACATTATTATATTTTTCTGGCAGATTAGCAATAAAATAAATTTACAAATGTTAAATTCCAATTGTTCAAAAACATCGTTCGAATAAAATCCTTTTAAAAATCCTTTTATTTTTGTTTTCTTTTATTTGAACGAACAAGAAAATTAATAATATTTGATTTTGATTTTAAAAACGTTGTTGAAAGGAAATATTTTTTGATACAATTTTGAAAAAAAATAATATTTTTGCTTGCAAGTCTTTTTGTTCGTTTCAAATGTTAACATAATTGAAGGGGCATAATAATAATTTTTTATTTCTAAATTATTTTTATTCGTCATTTTATTATTTCTATATCATGTTTCATTTCAATTTACATGAATGAAATAAATTAAATATTTGCATATAAATATTGTCGATGTTTTGATATTGCTTTGATCTATAAATGCATACAAAAACGCTTTTATTCAAGTTAAAAAATTTTTAATGCTTTTGTTGAAGAAATGTGTTGTTGTTTTTGTTGTTGTTCTTATACTTGGCTGGCCAAGCCCACGAGCCCATACGTTCATGATTGAAGGGGAAGGAAGCAGCTTCTGTTGTGATGGAGCACCCGTAGGTAGAAGTCTGACTTTTGGCTCCATGACGCTCCTTTGAGATACGGTTAAAGTGGATTCCGAACCACTACAAACATTTTTAACAACTCGGCCATTCAAAATTTTTAAGTTTGGTCAATGATGTTGACTTCGGTTTTGTATATTAGCATGGTATGGCTGTTGGCTGGTTACATAATTATTTGCTTTGAATGTTTACCCCATTTTCTAACAATAAAAATGTGTTATTTTGTAGAGCTTAAATATTTAGCAAATTTGTATGGAAAATCTAATGATTCGATCACAAATTACATACAAGGGTTCAAAAAGCGTTCATACACTTACGAAATTCAATGAAATAATAATCTTCTATCCTTTAATAATAATTAATCGTACAAATTAATAATTTTTTATTGATATTTTTACTTTTCAAAAAAATTACAATTGTGACGGCAGGTTGGGCAAAAAGATTGTAACCGGTTTTGGTTGTGTTGAGATACTTGAGACACAGATTGAAGAATTCAAAGCTTTATTGACACACGTACAAACACCACACAGATGTAATTAGATACATACAATATTAAACACATTTAAAGACAGATAATTATTGATTAACGGAAGGATTATTATTAAGACGGAAACTCGACGAAAACTCGAAAACTGGGCTACGCGCAGAGTGCGCGAAATATACTTCCTCTCCGGATATATTAAGTATATATCCTCTCAAGATGAGAGACTATAAATTAACGTTTTTCAGTGGAAGCACAAGTTGCAATGTACTTCCTCCCGGGTGAGATTTTTAAAGTCTTATTGACCATTTCTCCTGAACTCCACGTGGGGTGTTCCTGCTGGTGAGTAGGAAGAAGCATGGTTATACCACAACAAACTCGAACATATTAATCCGGAGATTGCATTTTAAGAAATATTCTACATTTTTACTCTTTCAGACCCTTTTTTGCAAGTGTGTAGGAGGAAGCATGTTTACACAATTATATTTTAAGAGCACAGAAATAATTTTGTTCACAAAATCAATAAATAAAATTAACCAAAAGTTATATCTTAAAAGTGTTTGTACATTTAAGGAAAAAATATATAATATTTCAAGTCATTAGTATTTAATAGGATGCCCTGCAACATGAAAAGCTTTTAATGTTTAACAAAATATTCTGCAGCATCGACGTCTGAGCACTGAGTTTAATAGTTTTTGATGTGATTTTTGTATCAACGTTTCTCCTTTTTTTTATCACTGCTATTTTTAGTTCAGTTTTCTTTTAAATGCCGTATCTTCTTACTCTAAATTCTATTTCTCACACATGTACTGAGTGAGTTTAAATACGGTGACTGAGGTAGTGTTTTCAGAACTTGTAGACAATTATGGAGACACCAGATTCGAACATAGATAATTGTGAGCTGTAGATCATTATTTTGATAAAAAAATAAAATAAAAAAAATCCAATACTCAAATATTTGGCAGATAATTTGGCATGATTCATTACGTCATCCATAAGTACGAAATTATCAAGTCATTATGGCATACTACTCAAGGACTACTGTACTATCATGTTCTAACAAATTCCTTGGGATTAAATACTTTTTTTTTTTCTTCTCCGAATAATTATCAATTGGAATACATATATATATATATATATATATATATATATATATAACGAATAACATTGGAAACAAAATATATAGCGAATAACATATTGAAATGTAAATGAATTAACTCAAATATCACGCTGATAACTTAAATTATTTAAAAATTAAGTACTTAATTAAGTAAAAATTAATTACTTAAATTATTTAAATTGTTATGATTTCTTACGTCATAAATAAATACCAAATTATCAAGTCATATTGACATGCACCCCTACTCAAAAACACGTGTACTACAATCTTTATTGTTATAACAAATTCCTTGAAATTCAGTACTTTTTTGTTTTTCATACAACGACAGATTGAAAACAAAATGTATTATGAATAACATTGCAAAAAAATCTATAGCACGTAACATTGGAAACAAAATATATTACGAATGAAATTGGAATATATATATATATATATATATATAATAATATTGGTAACAAAATATATAACGAATAATATTAAAATTAAAAAATATTAAATCGGCTTTGATCTGATAGTAAGGCAAAGTTCCAGTACGAATTGGGTTTTTAAGGAAAGCCTAAGATTTCTATTTTTCACACTTACAAAACATTTTCTTTTGTCCGAATGATCATGTAACCTTCATGGTCTCAGTATTCGTTTAACAGTTTCAGGTGAAATTTTAATTAGTAAAATTGATTTTTTATAAAATTTTGTAGAAAATTTTATAACAATCAAAATTAGATTTATTTTATAAATTTTTCTAACTGTTATTATGTGCATTTGTATATTTGCGTTGTTGCCACTGTACCGTGGAATGCGATAAAATTTGTAGTTTAGCCATATTCTAGATGATTTATCATTACTGTGATGAAAAACAATTAATTTTAGAATTCTGCTCTTCGTTTTCTTACGAATACAAGCCATTTAATAAATAAATAAATAAAATAGAACATCATAAATAATAAAAAAAATAACTAAAATAACAAACATTGATAATAAATAAATAAATAAATAATAATAAATAAACATCATGAAAATAACAAAATAAATAATAAATAAAATAGAAAAAAATAAACAAACTCAGATTAAAACCAAAATATTTTTAGATGTCACGAAAAAAAAAAAAAAAAAAAGTGACAGACGATAATTTTATTTATGAGTATTTATGACCGAAATTGTTTCTGTGTAGGATCATTTTTTGGGACATGTTATTTCTCTGCCTCCTTTCTTTTAATTTAAAAAATTTTTAATTTTAAAATTTCAATTTTAAAAAAAATAATGTCTTTTTTTTTTTAATTTATTCGGTTTCATTCAGAATACCATTGCTAAAATATGAAAAATATAGTCATGTATATTTGAATTAATTTTCAAATTACAGCACTCTTACTACAATAGTAGTTTAGCCATATTCCAAATGATTTATCATAACTGTGATGAAAAATAATAAATTTTCAAATGCTGCTCTTTTATTTTCCTGCGACTACAAGCCATTTTTAAGTAATAAATAAAATAGAACAAAATAAGCAAACACTGATTAAAGCCAAACGATTTTTAAATGTCTCAAAAAATAAAGAATTGACAGACGATAATTTTATTTATGAATTTAATCGAAAATGTTTCTGTGTAGGATCATTTTGGGACTCGTTATTGCACTGCCTCCTTTAGTTTCGTTTATTATATATATATATATATATTTCTTTAATTTTTAAAAAAAAAAAGAACTTTTTTTAACTTATTTGGTTTTATTTTAGTATTATTGGTTTTATTTAGTATTTAGTAGTTAAAATATGAATAAAATATAGTCTTATATATTTGAATTAATTTCGAAGCGATAAAACTTTTCGTACAACTTTTAAAGTGTGCTAACTGTTTTAACAATAATGTAAATCAGATAGATAGATAGCTCTAGCTCTCTACAATACTAATAAATAAGATCATTTATTCTCAAACACTGAATATTGATTTTTTTTTTATCGTTCTAAATAAAACAAGAGCAATTTTCAACATGTTAATCAATGTTTTGGTACTACATAAAATACAGCACTTGATATTTGGCAAAAAAATTGTTTTCTTACATTTAGAAATATTTGATTTATTTGTATTAGGAATGTATTTTTCCATGATTATTTTAAACCTTTAACTGAGCGACATTTTTTTTTCAATTTGACTCTAGCAAATCGCTAAAGCTACATAATAATAAGATAATTTATTCTCAAATACAAAATATGGATTTTTTTTTATTGCTATAAATAAAATAAAAGGAAACTATTTTCAACATGTTATTCTATGCTTTGATACTATGTTAAAATATAGTACTTGATATTTTGTAAAATAAAAAAAAAAAATGTCTTCCGAAATTTTGCGAGTCTACTTGTCGTGAAATAACTCTTTTCAATAAAAAAAAATACTCACTTCTCTCTGTAGCCTTTATACTCCTATCTCTATATCTCGATTCCATCTTGAAAATAAGAATTGTATAAAAATATATATGCGTCAACTTCTAATGACTTTTTTATTTTTATTTCAGTTTCAAATACTTGATCGAAATAGTTTGTGAAAAAATTTGCTTTTTTTTTTTTCTTACAGCATTTCATATCCTAGCAATATTTTCTAGTGTTAATACAACAAAATATGTTTTATAATTTTTTATGTATTCCATGACAACTTTGACATTAAAAAATGAAATGCATGGAAATACAAAAAAAAATAATATTTATTCTATGAGATTGATACAAGTTTATAAAAATCAGCTTATGAATTTTAAAATAAATAATATTTTATACGCTTTTTTAATTTAAATAACTAAATCTTTTAATGTCACATAAATATATATCCTGATATTTCATTTTTTAAATATGTATACGTACTTTCCAAATATTAGTATAATGAGAGAAAAATACCTTTTTTATACACAATTGGAATTGTTGTATACAATTACGCATTTATTGTCTACAATTATTTTATTGTATAAAATTGCATTTATTGTATACAATTATTTTATTGTGTAAAATTGCATTTATTGTCTACAATTATTTTATTGTATAAAATTGCATTTATTGTATATAATTTTTTTATTGTGTACAATTGGTTATACACATAGAATTTCCGAACTGAATATTCTTTGTGTCAATTGTTTTGAATACTGAAATTTTATCGATGTAAAAAAAATATATATATAGTATTTGATATATTTTTAAAAAGACGAATTCCAATATTTAGAAATATTTGATTCAATTGTCCGTGTATTTATCCATGATAATTTTAAGCCTTTAATTAAGTAACAATTTTTTGTTTCAACTGATATCGCTAAATCTGGGCAATAAAATTATTTATTCTCAAATACTGAATATGGACGTTTTTATTGCTATAAATAAAAAAAACGAAAATAAACTATTTTCAACATGTTATTCCATGCTTTGGTACTACGTTAAAATGTAGTATTTGATATTTTGTAAAAAAAACGTCTTCTGAAACTTTGCGAGTATACTTGTCGTGAAATAACTCTTTTTCAATAAAAAAAAAAAATATATTCACTCTCTCTGTATCCTTTATATTCCAATCTCTATATCTCGATTCCATCTTGAAAATAAGAATTGTATAAAAATTGTCCACCATATATGTGTCAACTTCTAGTGATTTTTTTTTTATTTCATTTTCGAATACTTGATCGAAATAGTTTGTGAAAAAGTATGTTTTTTCTGACAGCATTTTATATCCTAGCGATATTTCTAGTGTTAATACAACAAAATATGTTTTATAATTTTTTTATGTATTCCGTGACAAGTTTGACATTAAAAAAACCAAATTCATGGTAATACCAAAAATAATATTTATTCTATGAGATTGGTAAGAGTTTATAAAAATAAACTTATGAATTTTAAAATAAATAATGCTTTTATACGCTTTCTAATTTAAATAACTAAGTATTTTTTATTCTCACATAAATTTATATCGTGATATTTCATAATTTAAATATGTATGTGTACTATCAAAATATTGTTATAATAAGAGAAAAATATTTTTAATGTAAAATTGGATTTATTTTTATACAATTATTGCACAATTATTGTATACATTTATCTTATTGTATGCAATTGGATTTATTTTATACATTTATCGTATTGTATTATTGTATTGTATAAAATTGGATTTATTGTATACAATGGGTTATACACATAAGAGTTTCTAGCTGAATATTTTTGTGTTAATTATTTTGAATTCTGAAAATCCATTGACTTTTTCTTTAAAAAAAACCTGCGCTGCTCCATTGGTTAACATCACACATGGGAAAAGAAAATATCTTGAATCAACTACGTGATATTAAACAAGGTTCATTATGGATATAACGGAACGGTCTTGACCTATTGATTTTCCATAAGGTTTATTTGTACAATGTATGATATCTATGAGCCTCTATTGAGATCCTTGTAACTGAATATCATCAGATTATGCTAAGATTAATTGAGTTCAGTTATTAAAAAATAAAATATCACAATATTAAAAGATAATTGTATTTTTGCAACTCATTTTTATTTCTGAAATTATCTTTGTATCAGCAACTCAAACGGATTTTGAGTCTCAGTGAACTAGATGCATCACAGGCTCTATATTTATAATGCAATTTATATTTAATTTATTCTTTTATTGCTTAATTTCAAACAAAATACTATAAATATTGCATAAAAAGTAAGATTATTTGTTTTCATTGCAATGATGGTTCGTTGTGGGATACTGAGTACTTTACCCATTTTTCGTCTCCAGAACGGCAGATATGTAGAAGATTTAACGTCACTCAGGTGCACAGCATGTCTTTAGTGCTTCACTGAACACGAAACGTATCGTTGCAATTTTGAAAGAGCATTCAAAGTTGAAGTGATACCACAAAATTGGTATCTGGTGCACTTACATTTCCAGTCCCCCTTTTGAGCCCAAGATGACTTTTTGGCCTATAGATTTTGCGGGTATATATCCGATATAGAGATGAACCTTTTTATCAGCTTCTTTTTCAAGACTGGGAACTCAATGCGCATTCCATCAAGCCATTACAGCCTGGTGAAACTGTTAATTAAATAAATAGCTTTCATTACACTTTAATATAACTAGGAGATTACAAATCTATTAGGAGGAGAGGAGGTGACTTGGGAAGAATGTAAATCTTTTAGAGGAGGAATTTACCTGAGGAGGTTGCAAATATTTTGAGGAGGTGACCTGAAGAGATTGCAGATCTTTTAAGAGAATAAGTGACATGAGGAGGTTGTAAACATTTTCTAAGAGGGGGTGACCTGAGGAGGTTACAAACCTTTTAGATGAATAGTTTACAAACCTTTTAGGAAAGGAGGCGATCTGAGAAGGTTGCAAACCTTTTAGGTGAGGAGGTGACCTGAGAAGGTTGCAAACCTTTTAGGTGAGGAGGTGACTTGAGGAGGTTGCAAACCTTTTAGATGAAAAGGTTACAAACCTTTTAGGAAAGGAGGTGACCTGAGAAGGTTGCAAACCTTTTAGGTGAGGAGGTGACCTGAGAAGGTTGCAAACCTTTTAGGAAAGGAGGTGACCTGAGAAGGTTGCAAACCTTAGGAAAGGAGATGACCTGAGAAGGTTGCAAACCTTTTAGGTGAGGAGGTGACCTGAGGAGGCTGCAAACCTTTTAGATGAAAAGGTTATAAACATTTTAGGAAAGGAGGTGACCTGAGAAGGTTGCAAACCTTTTAGGTGAGGAGGTGACCTGAGAAGGTTGCAAACCTTTTAGGTGAGGAGGTGACCTGAGAAGGTTGCAAACCTTTTAGGTGAGGAGGTGACCTGAGAAGGTTGCAAACCTTTTAGGAAAGGAGGTGACCTGAGAAGGTTGCAAACCTTTTAGGTGAGGAGGTGACTTGAAGAGGTGGCAGATCTTTTAGGAGAAGCCCCCTGCGGATGTTCGTTCAATATTGTTGTGACACAATAGGGGAGATAAATATAATTTCGTAGTTTAGCACAGAGAGTGAGCGTTTCCTAAAGTTCAATCTTTTCAGTGCCTGTCATTCTAATGGCAAATGTTCTCAGGCCAAAGTGCTCAGCAAATGAAAAAGGCAACAACATTTTTTGTTTTGTATTAAAATATTGAGTAATCCGTCTGCTATAATAAGTGTTTTTTTTTTATTTGCAGTTATCGTGATGTGCGCTTCACCCGATACTGTTCGAGAAATCATGCTGGCTGCTGAAGAACTCGGAATGATCAGCAGTGGAGAATATGTTTTCTTCAGCATCGAACTTTTTACCAGGTATGTGCCATTTTATATATATATATATATCTGTGCTAAATTAAATTAAATTCAATTTAGCACGGGATCACAAAAGTTAAAAAATTTTATGCTAAATTGGCATTTCTTTATAAATATATCACGATGAAAAAATAAAAAATTAATGGGGGAATGTCAACAAGAAATTTCGCCTCTATTAAATGAGATTTAATTGAAGAGCATATAATTCTGTAAATATTAATGTATGTTTCAATATATCGCAATACAAAAATTAAATTAATGGATGAATGCTAACAAGTGATTTTACTTGATTAATGATTTAATTTATCTTGAGATCGCAGCAAAACATAGATATATGTAACAATATATTCTAAAGTCTGTCGCAATGCAAAAAGGAATTAATGGATGAATGTCAACAAAAAATTTTTGTTTGACAAAAAAATACATTTAATTTAACATGAGATTACAGCTAATCATATATTTTTGCCAAATTGATATGTTATTAATATATTATATGCATAAATCTATCGCAAAGAAAAATGTAAATAATGGATGAATGCTAACAAAAATTTTGTTTGATTAAAAAAACTTTAATTTAACATGAAGTTACAACCAATTATGTATTTTTGTCACTTTAATACATTCTAAAATCTATCGCAATGAAAAAAGGAATTAATGGATGAATGTCAACAAAAAATTTTATTTGACAGAAATACATTTAATTTAACATGAGATTACAGCTAATCATATATTTTTGCCAAATTGATATGTTATTAATATATTATCTGCATAAATCTATCGCAAAGAAAAAATGTAAATAATGGATGAATATTAACAAAAAATTTTGTTTGATTAAAAAAAAAACTTTAATTTAACATGAAGTTACAACCAATTATGTATTTTTGTCACTTTAATACATTCTAAAATCTATCGCAATGAAAAAAAAGGGATTAATGGATGAATGTAATAAGAAATTCTTTAACTGTTTAAAATTCAATTTTTTATAGACTAAAGTAGACAGAGTTAAATATTAACTTATGGGCCCAATAATATAAAACAATCTACAATATGTATTTATTGTTGTATATTTTACAACTTCAAATATTCAAGAAATATTTAACAAATCCCGATTAAATAAATAAATATTTGGAATTTCATTACTTCGTTCAATGTTATGAATAATATTTACTTTATTAATTAATAGTCTTGCAAATTAGTAAACTTTACTATTTAAAAATACAGAAATAATTTATAAAATTAAAAGAAACAAAATAGATTTTGCAGAAATAATTATACCTTGCAAATATCATGCGACCTAACAATATAAAAAACACATTTATATTGTTAGATCACCTGCTATTTGAAATGAAAAAATATCAATGCCCCTGTAAATGAAAGTACATCTAGGTATTTAAAAAAAAACGTTTTCGATTGTGGTTAAATTAAAATAAGTCAAAATAATTTTTTACTTTTTGAAAACTTCATTATGAATAAAAATACGTATAAATTTTTTTGAATATTGATTTAATATCTGTTTTAAAATTAAAACATAGACAGAGAAAAACCCAGACACAAAAATCAATAGTTGCAAAAAACGTTCAAATAAATTAATGAATAAAAACGCGAATATCATTTATTTCTGATTATTAATTGTTAACAGATAGAAAAAAATTTTTTTTTCGTTCTTGAGTGTCAATTTTTTAAAAAACAGTGAGATTATTATTTTTTATTTGATATGAATGTCTGTAATTAAGAAATAATGACTAAAAACTCGAAAAATATTATTTTTTATTATCAATCTAGTAATTGGGAAATTTTTCTAAATTTCTAGATATAACTTTTTTACTGTTTTCGTTGTCCATCAAATAAAAATTCTGATTAAAAAATTGTTAGCCAGTAATCTTCCATTGAAACTTAATCGTCACGAACAGCGGTTTATTCAAATAAAATTTATGTAAAATCTGAGATTTAGCACTTTAAACACTTTACATAACTTAAGAATTGTGTGATTAATCACATGGATGATTGATTCAGCTGAATTATATGGGAGCTTCACCAAAAAAAAAAATAAAATTGTAAATGTAAAGAACAAGGGGCATTTGCCAAAACCGCCATAAATCTTCTTGTATTTTACCAACATCCTATTCATTATTTCATTATTTGTAACTTCAATGGTCATATATTGTTATGAAGCAAAGAGAAAATAAATTGAATTTAAAAAACTTTATTGGAATTCAGAAGATTGCTCAACTCTTGGCTCACTGATAAAGTACACAGATATTGCATTGAAGGATAAATGTTTGAATCTATTGATGGTGTCTGATGAAATTACTGCTTTTTAGTAACGAGGAGATTCGTTGATTACTGCTACGACATCTGTAAAACCTCGAAAGTTAGGGTCGCTTGTGGGAAAATAACGTTATTCCTCCATGAAGGCAATTTCTTCCCTTATTGCCAGTCTATGGTTTATATATGGCTTACAGCCTGTAAAACAATGAGATACGATGATGATAAATCAACAAGATAATTGCTGCTAAAAACAACGAAAATAAATATGTTTAACAAGGTAATAATTATGCTCGCATTCGTTCAAGTATTCGTTTTGGTATCTTCTTTTATAAATGAATTACTTCAATCACCGCATTTAAATCGCTTATAAACACATCGAAAGAATGAGAAAACGGAACAATAAATAAAAACAAAAATTGATTACCTGATTAAATTACTAATTGATTAAGTCACAACAGAGAAACCTCGGTGCATAAATTATTAGACAGTCTAGTCGTTTTGATATCAGAATACTTAAAAGAGCTGTAAATGCTAAAAAGACTTACTAATCTTAATTTTTTTAAAGTATACACTTATTTTAGGACATATTTTGATTTTTTAAATGCTTTTTTAAATGTGGTTAGTTATTATCAGGAGAGGGCGCTTTCTTTACTTTTTTAGTATTGATTAAAAAAACAAACTTTATTATTTAAATAACATCATTTCATTATTGCGTATAAAGATATTATTGAAAATTTTTCTCAAAAGTCTATACTGTCAACAACAAACTGATGTACTTATTCTATAAAATTCATAGTATCCATCCATTTATAGGAGGCAATGTATGTTAAATTTACGTTTACAATAAATGTTTGGTGAAAAATACAGACATTTTAATAAAATAAAGTTTTACTTAAAATTAGTTATTATGGTTAAATGAAAAATAAATTAAAATAGTTAAATACTATGCAATTTTTTATTTATTTATTTATTGAAGCAATATACATTGTTGATATAACACTGTATATTAATACGTATCGAAAAACGGTAAAACTTATCTAGTATTTGCTAAATTCTTTTTGAAACTTAGATGAAAATAAGTCCAGAATCAAAAATAATAATAATAATAACAAAAAAAATAATAAAAAAGTGTAAAATGAAGTTTTCGTTACTTTTCATTACTGATTAAAAAAAAGCTTTATTATTTAAATAAAATAAACTTTATTAATACGCATAAAGACATTGTTAAAAATATTTTCAAAAATCTACCATGTCATAACAAATTGTGGTATTTATTCTATAGCTAATTCAAAATTCATAGTATTCATTCATTTATAGGAGCCATTGTATTTAAATTTACATTTGCAATCCGGTTCTCGTTAGATCACCGAAGTCAAGCATCTTTGGGCACGGTCAGTACTTGGGTGGGTGACCACCTGGGAAAACGCCGCGTGCTGTTGGCATTCACAAATTTGGGACCTGAATGGGCGAGTGTTTAGCGCTCTGGCGCTCGGTGCCACAGGTATCGGGTTCGAATCCCGGCGGTGCCCATGGATGTTTGTAGTGGTTCGAATCCACTTTAAGCCGTAGGTCCCGGTTTCCTATGACTGTAAGAGCTTCACGCAGCCAAAGTCAGACTTCTACCTACGGGTGCTCTATCACAACAGAAGCTGCTTCCTTCCCCTTCAATCATGAGTACGTATGGGCTCGTGGGCTTGGCCAGCCAAGTGGGATAAGAAACAACAACAACATATTAATAGATTTCACAAAAATCTACCATATCAACAATAAACTATTGTAATTATTCTCTGAAATTTATAGTTTCCATACATTTATAAGAGCTATTGTATATAAAATGTACTTTTACAATGAATATTTGGTAAAAAATGCGTTATAATGAAATAAAGATTAACTTAAAATTAATTAATATGATTAAAATAAAAACAGAATTAAGATCGTTAAATTCTATACAATGTTTTATTTATTTATTTACGTAATGTACTTGGTTTATGTAACGATTGAAAAACAATAAATCCTATCATCTATTATTTACTAAATTATTTGATCTTCTTTGAAAATAAGTCCAGAACCAAAAAGATTAACAAGTGTAGAAACAAATGTTAAGTTAAATAAAACATTTAAATTAGAGACATCCAACAAATATCATGAAATTAAGCTACTAAAAGTATTTATAATGCAAATGTAAATATTTTATAACTTAAAAAATTCTCTTGCTTTTAACATGCATAATTAAATGATTTCAACAAGTAATTAAAGGGACTTCAACCCCAATTCAGTATTTCAACTACAGTTTAAATGAGCGGAGATGGTTCAATTCGGTATTGGACAAGTCCTAATTTTATGACTAAATTACTCTGAAATAAATTAAAGAAATACTTTCAAATAAATGCGTATTGCCGAGAATTAGTCTTAATTCACTTTGTCGGAACTTCAGCATCGAATTTAGTTCCAATTACAAATTGTTTAAGAAATTGAAAAATTGAGCAAACTATTTGCAAGATTAAAAATTTATTCCATGAATTGTAGTTTTGTTGGGATTTTATTATCAGTAAACCTTATTATCGTTTTTTGGTAGAATATAAATAATAAAATGTTTTGCTTCTTTTGTGAAACTATCAAATTCTCGTTTTTACCTTATATCTTTTGGGCCTGAATGGCCAGCTTTAAATGAGCGCTCTGGCGCTCGAATTCAGGTTTCGGTTCGAGTCCCGGCGGTGCCATGGATGTTTGTAGTGGTTCGAATCCACTTTGCCGTAGGTCCCGGCCTTAATAGGATCGTAGAGCGTTGCGGGGGCATTGTTACTCCGTGGTTTATCTTCAAGTTACACGCGCTCCTGGGTAGAGCAAAGTGAGTAACGTCTGAGCAGTTTTTTGCCTTAAGCCATCAAATAAGCTGTCTAAGTGTTTGCCAGCTGCATTGGAAAAAAAAAACCTTATATCTGTTAAATGAAACATTTTTATTAAAAAAAAAAAATGCTTTAATTTGTCACTATTAATAATTGTCGAACAAATTAACTTTAGAAAAAATTATTTACAGATGTATGTATATATATATGTATAAGTAAAAGAAAGAAATAAAAAAAGTAAATAAGTTATTAAAGAAAAAAAAAGTAAATAGGTTATTAACAAAGCACTTTAACATGTATTTTGAAAACAATGCTTAAACGCACAGTTAAATATCGTAGAAAATGGTCTGATGACCGAGTGGCTAACGCTCTGGCTCTCGGCACCTCAGGTTTTGGGTTCGAACCCGGCTGTTCCATTGATGTTGGTAGTTGTTCGGAATCCACTCTAAAATGTAGGTCCCCGTATAATATGATAATAAAAGCTTTGTGGTGGTAGTGTTAGTCGATTCAATCGCATATCTTCAAGCTGCACGTGCCTCTAGGTAGTGCTAAGTGAGTAACAGTGTTGCAGCTCTTGCTTATGGCATAAAAATTAACTGTGTCTGTATTGTCAGCTGCATTAGAACAACAACATACAAAAGTAAAAAAAAGAGATAAAATAAATTTAAACCAATTTTTTTTAAACAGTAAATACGTTATTAAATCTATTTTTCTTAACATGTATCTTGAACAGAACGCATGAATGCATAGCTAATTATCACAAAAAATAAAATATAAAAACCCACTATGTAAAACCTTATATTGAATATTATTAAAAAAAAGCGTTAGGAAAGAGATAATTTAAATATTTTTAATATTTAACGACAAATACAAAAAATTAATAAACCCAAAACACAAATAATAAAAAATAATTAAATACACGTGAAATACATAAGTAAAAAATTTTAAACAGACAACTAAACTGATGAATTCTACCTTCTTTCAATACATCAGTTTTTCTAATACCACAGATAGTTCTATTTTACAGAGGAAACATCAGAGCATTTTCTGGATAATATTTCCATTTAAACATGCTTTAAGATCGCTGAAAATTTAGCATTTTTACTTCAAAACTAAAGTTCTAAAGAACATTTTACCAGCTTGTTCCTTTGGAAAGCTAAAATCTTAAAAGTATTGTAAATGATTGATGATCTCAAAAATCTTGCTAAAACTCAGTATATGAGTTTAATGAGTAGAGGCGAACCAATTCAGGAGCCGAAATATATGATAAATGGCATGGAGTCACACAATGTTAGACTTCAACCGTTTATCAGAAGTGATTAATTGCCAGTTTTCGGATTTTCTGTTTTGATACAAGAGATAACCAAAAACGAATTTATAAGTCTCATACAACAATATTTGTATTCAAAACATATAGATTCTTCATGATTTTTTTGCATTAAAATTAATGTACCAATTAAACTATTGGTAGTTTACTAATAAAAAGTAATTTTTAAAAATATTTATTGCAGACATTTTTCCGAAAGATTAATGCTAAAATGATTCGAAGATATATTTGTTTAAACATCAGAAAGATTATATTTAACTGAAATATCGTTTTAATAAAATATTGCTAATATTTAATTATGCATACGGTTGCTAATATTTATGAACACGTTTGCTTATATTTATGAATACGATTGCTAATATTTATAAATATAAGTGTTGATATTTAATTATGCATACGATTGCTAATATTAACAATCGTATGCATATTTAAGTATTTAATTATGCATACGGTTGCTAATATTTAATTATATTGTATATTATATTGTTATTTATGTTGTATAATATTTTTAAAAACATCAAAAAAAGAGATCATTAAAAGGTTTCTAAAATTTAACGACACATACAAAAATTAATAAACTCAAAACGCAAATATTTTTTTTTTTAAAAAAGTTAACAGCAAAACATTTTAAACAGACAACTAAACTGAAGATTTCTACCTTCTTTGTATACATCAGTTTTCTAATATCAAAGATAGTTATACTTTACAGAGGAAATATGAGTGCACTTTCTGGGTAATATTTCCATTAAACATATTTTTTAAGAATGCTAAAAATGTAACATTTTTACTTTAAAACCGAAGTTCTAAAAGTATTTTAACCTCTTGTTTCTGTGGAAAGCTAAAATCTTAGAAGTATTGATAATGATTGATGATCTCAAAAACTCACTCTGCTAAAACTCAGTATATATGAGTTTAATGCGTGAAGGTGAACCAATTCAGAAGCCAAAGTATGTGATAAATGGGATGGAGTCAACAATGTTGGACTTGAATCATTTACCAGGAATGATTAATTGCCAGTTTTAAGATTTTGTGTTTTCATACAAGAGATAACCAAAATTAATTATGAATCTCATACAGAAATATTTGAATTCAAAACATAAAGATTCTCATCATGATTTTTCCCAATAAAATTAATATACCAATCAGACTATTGGCAGTTTACTAACAAAAATAAATCTGAAAATATTTAATATGGAAACTTTTTTGCAGAAGATTAATGCCAAATGATACGCAGTTATATTTATTCAAAACATCAGAAATATTATATTTAACAGAAATATTGATTTAATAAAATAGTGTTAATATTTAATTATGCGTAAGGTTGCTAATATTTTTAAATACGATTGCTAATAATTATAAATATGAGTGTTGATATTTAATTATGCACAATATTGTTAATATTTAAATATGCAATTTTTACCTTCTTTCAATATATTAGTTTTTCTTATACCACAGAAATTTCTATTTTACAGAGAAAGCTTGAGCACATTTTCTGGATAATGTTTTCAATAAACATACTTTACGATTGCTAAAAATTGAACATTTTTACTTCAAAACCAAAGTTCTAAAGAGTACTTTAACCTCATGTTCCTGTGGAAAAGTTAAAATCTTAGAAGTATTGTTAATGATTGATGATGTGAAAATCTTGCTAAAACTCAGTATATGAGTTTAATGAGTATAGGCGAACCAATTCAGAAGCCAAAAAATATATGATAAATGGCATGAAGTCACACAATGTTAGACTTCAACTATTTATCAGCAGTGATTAATTGCCAGTTTTCGAATTTTGTGTTTTGATGCAAGCGATAACCAAAACAAATTATTAATCTAATAGAGCAATATTTGAATTCAAAACATTCAGATTCTCATCATGATTTTTGTACATTAAAATTAATGTACCAATAAACTATTGATAGTTTGCTAGCAAAAATAAATTATAAAGATTTATTATGCAAATATTTATGTAAGATTAGTGCTAAAATGAGACGAAGATATATTTATTCAAAACATCAGAAAGATTATGTTTAACTGAAATATCATTTTAATAAAATATTGCTAATATTTAATTATGCATATGGTTGATAATATTTATGAATATGATTTTTAATATTTATGAATATGATTTTTAATATTTATGAATACGATTGCTAATATTTATAAATATGAGTTTTAATATTTAATTATGCATACGATTTCTAATATTTATAAATAAGATTGTTAATATTTAATTATGCATACGATTGCTAATATTTATAAATACGATTGTTAATATTTAATTATGTATACGATTGTTAATATTTAATTATGTATACGATTGTTAATATTTAATTATGTATACGATTGCTAATATTAAATTATTTATACGATTGCTAATATTTAATTATTTATACGATTGCTAATATTTAATTATTTATACGATTGCTAATATTTAATTAACCATACGATCGCTAATATTTAATTAAGCATACGATCGCTAATATTTAATTAAGCATACGATCGCTAATATTTAATTATGTATATGATTCAGAGTGGCTAGGTGGATAAATTGATGGGTATCTGAGCTAAAAGCTGCTAAAATGTAAATAGCAAATAAGCTAAAATTAAAATAGTAATTAAACTAATGCCAATTTATTTAAAAAGAAGTCATGATATATTTATTATACAAACTTTTACTTAAGATTAATGCTAAAATGATGCACAGATATATTTGTTCAATATATCAGAAAGATTAAATTCAACTGAAATGTCGTTTTTAATGTAATATTGCTACTAGTTAATTATGCATACAATTGCTAATAGTTAATTAGCATTCGATTGTTAATATTTAATTATACATATGATTCAGATTGACTTGGTGGATAAATTGATAGGTTTCTAAGATAAAAGTTGTTTGATTTGAAATTAGATAAAAAGAAATGCTGAGCAGGTAGTTCCTATCTCTATGTATCCTAAAATATGTACGATAAATCTGTAAGCCGAAAAGTCTTTCCTTTGTTCTTGAGGAGAAGTAGAAGATGACTAGAACTCCAGATATCCTGTGTCTCTTTATCTCAAATTATAATGTCGTAACACTATTGATATACCACTGAACTCCCCATTTTTGAACAACATGATAATTAAATCTGCTACTTATGTGATGATACAGTAGTGAATGGTCTCTAATCAAATCTCATTTTTTATGATAAAAGGAATAGTTACCAAACATTGAAATTAATCAAAATATCATAAACATTTTTAATGTTGACGTGATGTATGCTATTTCTACTCCAAATTTTACCTATTCACACTTTTTCTCTCTTAGATGAAGTGTGGGTAAAATAAAGAGTCAACATATTTGCCTGACAATAACAATGAGAATGAAATATGCTGTAAAAAAATTACACATATTATTTTTTCTTTTTTTCATGAAAAAAAAAAAAAAAACCGTTACCAAACATCGACTTTAAAAAAATATCATGACCATTCTTTTTGTTGGCGTAATAAATGGTATTTTCACTTCTAATATCCAGTGTCTTCCTCCATTCCATTATAAAAGGGAGATGAATAATACTCAAACATCATTAAAGCAAGTAAAGATTTTTACTTGGCTCGGTTCCATTATTGAATATGAACAATGAATTGTCTCTTCTCAGCTAAACTGATATTTGCTCAAAGCTGAAACACATAAAGATTAAGCTGAAACAAATATTCAAAGCCTGAAATATTGAAAAAAAAAGAAAATCGAGATGAATGGTTAATATCTTGAGCATAAAAAAAACTACCTGCCAATATATTGTTTGTAAGAATTTCGATGATTATACACTTTAGAATACGGATTATATTTGACCAAATTTATTTCAAACATAACACCACCCATGGTAGCTAATGATATATTTAAAAAAAAAAAGAATATATATTGATCTCTTAAATAAAGATATTTTTGTATTTTTAAATAATTAATTATACTTAAATGTATTATTTTTATTACAAAATCTAAATTACTGTGTTAGATTTCTCACCAAATTGGTAAACGCTATATCTCTAAACTATATTTTAAATTTAAAAGTTTGCAATTACTTAGCTGTTTTCAACGAAAACATATTTCAAATGTTTTGCCATACATAAATATATTTTCGCCAAATTAGCGGGCTTTTTTTTTTTTTATTCACATTTTAAAATGGTATTTAGTGTAATACAAATTACTACTGTTGCACTATTACTATTTAGTGTAATACAAATTACTACTGTTGTATTACTACTATTTAGTGTAATACAAATTTTCACCAAATTATTAGGTTCTTTTATTGAAATTCTAAAATGGTATTTAGTGCAATACAAATTACTACTGTTTCTTAAAAACATATGGTTTCAAAAGTTTTGTAAAAAGAAAATCATAAAATTGCTATTACATCACTCAAATTTAATACATTTTCTCGAATATTTAGCAGCAAACGAAATATGTTTTGCTACATCAGAATTAAATAAACATACAACAGAAACTTGTTGCTATTACAATGAGACCCACAATCGAAAAGCTGGGTCTTAAAAGTATCTACAAGCAAAAACTACCTTGAAACATTTCGAGACAACGGAGATGTAGATATGAGTACATGACCTCATTCACTTTAAAATGGAGAGCTACTCTGTGAATAAAGCGAACAAGAGTCAATTTAACAAAGCAATAATGTTGAATGTGAGCGATTCTGTAATGCAGAATGAGGATTGCATTTTTGATTAGTAATATTCAAGGAAGACAGAGATAAAATCACTGAAGATGACTGCAATTTGATGATAAAGTCTACCAACATTACTATTACTGAATGCAGCTATCGTTCTTGTATAGATTTCAGAGAATATCACATTGCATAATAAACGATACTCTGTTCTCTTGTATATTTCCAATTTGTGTGCATTTAAGATAGAAAATAACACTCACAGAGGATGTTTTTCTTTCAAAATTGAAGTGAATATTCTCATTCCTAAAATGAGAATACAATATCTGTATTGAAGACTTACAACGGAGACGCATGACCGAGTAAATGACCTAAATAACCTTCATCTGACGAATTAAAGAGAGCCATTATGCAATTAGAATAATTAATCTCTCAAAGACAAGGCAAGAGTCAATCTAACAAAGCAAGACAGAAATGAATCTAACAAATGGAGAAGAGTCAATCGAATAAATAAATAGGAGTCAATCTAACAAAGCCAGATGTGTTAATCTAACAAATGGAAAGAAACAATCTAACAAAAAAAAGGTGGGTGAATGTGAACAATTCACAGACTGAGGATTGCATTTTTGTGAAGATATATTGAAGAATGACGTAGATATGCACGTAATTATGATGACTGTAATTATGATGATGAAATTTGACAATGTTTTTAAAAATTGAACACCGTTATCATTCTTGAATAGCTGTTAGAGATCATCGCCATAGTAAAATATACTGTGTTATTTGGTATGTTTCCATTTTGTATACATTTAAGATAGAAAACAGAGAAATTTAATAATGCTTTTCTTTCAAAATTGAAGTGAGTACCTGCACTCCTATAATGAGAATACAATTTCTATATTGAATACTTATAACCGAGACGTAGATACGAATACATGCCCTTATTTAATTGAAGAATTAAGATGGCGAGTCATGAATAGAAGTTGACAAGATATTATATAGAGATGATATGATAAACAACATGGATGAATGTGAGCGATTCTGTAATACACAGAATGAGGATGGCCTTTCTGAGAAGGTGTATTCAAGGATTACAAGTACCGAAGATGACTGCAATTCTGATGATAAAGTCCACCAACATGTCTATTACTAAATACAGCTATCGTTCTCGCGTGGCAGTTAGAGATTATCACATTCTATAGCACAAAATACTGTGTTATATTGTATATTTCCAATTTGTTTATATTTAAGATAGAATATGAGACATATAGATAATGTTTTTCTTCAAATTTTATGTACTCCTAAAATGTGATTACAATATATACATTGAAGACATGATACATGAATCTACATTAAGTTTGTGGGCCTGATGGCCGAGTGACTAACGCTCTGGTTCTTGCTACCACATGTTTAGGGTTCGAGTGCCGACAGTGCCATGGATGTTTGTAGGGGTTAGAATTCACCTTAAACCTTAGATCCCGGTCTAATAGGATCGTAAATCGTTGGGGTAGTGAAACTGCGGGGATAGCATATCTTCAAGCTACAGGTGACCCCTGGTTAGAGCTAAATAAATAACAGCGGTGCATTAGAACCCCTATCCGTCTCTCTATTGACAGCTGCATTAGAGCAACAGCAACATTGAAGCTAATATAGACGGATGAGGCCAAATAGCTGGTAAGTGTAAGAATGAGAAAGATAAGCAAGCTAATTCACATACACTACATAAAATACATATATTTTTTTTACTTCTTACCTCTAATTAAACTTAGTATTTCTCAGGGAATGCATGCAAAAATCATTAGCTGTATTTATGATTATTAATAGACATAAAACTGGTTTCTTTTACGTTCCATACAAAAAAATGACATTAACAGCCTGATGAGCCTGAAGTTCCAATAGTAAAATTGCAATGACCCTTTATTTATGCCACATATATCTTTTAATGACCATAAAATATCCGTTTTTTAATATTAGTTGTTTTTACTCGGCTAATTAAATTAGATTCACCTATTTCATTTTCTGTAGTCTCCATAGCACTCATATTATGACAAATAATTATCTTCATAATAATCTTATCTTATATATTACAAAGTGATGAATGGACAAAAAAAAAAAGTGGTAAGAATTATAAAATATGCACATGAATGATCCTACAGAGTACGAATAATCAAAACTTTATATTTATATGAAAATATTATTTAAGAGTTTTGCAAAATCAAAAATTAAGTGATACTCATAAGTATTAACTTATTCTTTGGTGAATTTATTGGTAGCTGTTAGAGAAATGCATGTCAAAAAGCACCAAGTATTGTATTGAAGTTTTTTAACTTTGGATATTCGACAAAAAGTAGCTAAATATTATAAAAGCAACGTAAAGATAAATATTGCAATGAAATATACTGTATATTTCGCACATAAGAAGCAATTTTTTAATTTTTATGATTTTTTAAACTAGTTGTAGTTGTCTTCGAATGTTGAGCTCATTTAACTAAATCATTTATAATTATCATTAATAATCATTTTAATTAAGATATAATAACGTTATTAATATACCGATATACAAAATGAACCACGGTGGGGCTTTTTGCACGGTATCCGAATTTAATAATGAAATTAAGAATTACAACCCCGATTCATGGCTCAATGGCTGGTGAGTATTAGGGCGGAAGTTCAATCCGCTGGCGGCTTTGTTGTGACACTGTTTCAATAAACGAGGAGTCTCAATGACTTTTGTGATGTTCAGCAACTTGCCTCGTTAGTCGGACTACCTGGTGGAAGTTTCGCGCGTTTTCACCCGTACGATATGCAAAAATGTGAGGTAGTTCCCTAAAGGTTCTTCCAGAAAGCACCACCCTCCTTCTCCAACATCCCGTAGCCAAATCAGACTTCAACCTACGGGTTTTCCATCACAACAGAAGCTGCTCCCCCTTTCCCTCCTTCCATCAGACCATAGGGGTTCCTGGACTTAGTCGGGATGTTGCTGTCCACCAAGTGGGATAAGATATACAGCGTCATTCAAAATGAACCACGATTTTGACCCTGTTGCACGGTATCGAAATTGAATCATTTAATTTAGAACCAGCATTTCCAAGATATTCGAAATTCCTTGACAGTGGAGCACAACTTTTATACTTTATGAAATTTAAGGAAAGGATTTTATATCATTCTTACCTAGAAATTTATCGAACCAAACTCTAAGCATAGACATGAAATCTTCCGATCCATCATTGATTTACGTATTTGAACCAAACAGCTTTTAATTCGAAAGCCTATAATGCTGTTAGCTAGTTAATCCTAAATATAATACTAAATAGTTAGATAATAATAGATATTTAGACAGATAATAATAAAATTTCATCATTAGAAATGTATAGTAAAAGTTATTAATGTAGCGTTATATAAAATGAACCACAGTGGGGAATCCGAATTCAGTCACAAAATTTTGATTTAGCATTTAAAAGGGAAGATATTTAAAGTTCATTTAAGTTCCATTAACATTAACATTTAAAGTTCCTGACAGTGTGCAACAACTTTCAAACTTTAAGGTGTTTAATGGAAGGATTTTGTGTCATTCTTTTTCCTTGAAATTTATCGAACCCAATCCCAGTATATACACGGAAACTTCCGATTCACCATCGCTTTGCGAACTTTGAATAAATTAGCTTTGATTGAATACCTATAATGATATTAACCAGGTAATTACAGCCACTTTTGAAATAGTCGTAAAGGATACTGTTCTGAGATATACGTTTAACGAACGAACTATATCATAGATGCATAGATTTATTTAACGATAACTCATAAATAAACCTTAAACAACATATATGATACTTCTTTTTCTACATTAGGGCAACAGCTCCATGGTGGGCCAAGGCCGTCGTTTTACTGGCATATTTCTAGACGGGAGATTTTTTATGGTATGGGGTTGTCAACCCACGCCCAATGCTCTACAGTCATATTAGATTTAAAGTGGATTCTGAATCTTTAGAAACGTCCATGGGACTCCAACCCCAAACCTGTAGCACCGAGAGCCAGAGTAATAGTCAATCGGTCATCATGCCCCATAGATACTAAGTAGCTTAAAATCTTCTAACAATCAATCATGCATCGAACATTTTTCTGAATTTTTATAGTTCTTTTTAAATAACCAATTAATATTTTATTTTAAAAGAAAATTTAAGACAAAAAAAAAATTTATTAAAAATTAAAATTATCTAAATTTTGAAAAATTAGATTTTAATTTTTAGGAAACATATAGAAACTGGAGTTAATTTCTTTAAAAAATAATTTTAATTAATGTTGATTAAATAGCAAGCAAATAAACGTTTATGTACGTAAAAATTCATTAAATTAACATATATTTGTTGTGCACTTTTTGCTTGTGACTTAAACTGAATTAAGATTTGTTTCCTAAGCTGAAAAATCTGGTGAAAGCAAACCCCATTTTCTACTTTGTGTCGCTTTTAACACTAATATTTTTTAATTACAAACATACACAATGTTTAAAGTTAAAATAATCGAATCAAAAAAATAATAATTTCAAGCCCAACACCTTCTTCCACTTAAACCCTTAATATCAATTAACATTTACTTAAAATACAACTCTACTGACCCTTCATGATTAAAAATATGTTATTATATTTAAAAGAATCTACACTGAAAGCACTGCAAAAAAAAAAAAAAAGCAATTTGAAGTAGTAAGAAGAACAAAGAAAAAAATATTAACAAGAAAAGAAGATAAAGAAAAAAAAAAAGAGTAAAAAACATAATGCATCCAGTTTGGAGAAAGAAAAACATTCCGACGTCCAATGACATTAAGAGGCGACAAAACTGCAGGAAGAAGCTCTTAAAAGCTGTTCGCTGTTTGTTTTTTGCTTTTTGGTTTTACAGGCACTGATCGGAGAGAACAGAAGTCGAGCAGTTACACAGATGAGATAATTCTTTTTAGGAAAGTACATTCAGTGGCTACTGAAAACAAAAGTGCTGTCCGTTGACTTTCTGCGCAAAATCAATTATAATGGTTTATTTAGGAATTCGATGCCAAAAACACAACGTTACGTTAATATCAGGTTTTTTTTTTTTTTTTTTTTTAGTAATACAAATGTTAAGTTTTTATTAATATTATAAATGGGATTTTTCATTTCGATTCCATTTTATACTACTGTGCCCAAAAAGTAAGACGAATTATTTTTTTTTTTTTCAAAAACTCTTTATTTATCCTTAAAGATCCTGTACCCAATGCACTGATGCTAACTTTTTTTTTTTTTTTCAAATCCTCAATGCATGCTAAAAAGTCATCGGCAGGGATGAGTTTCAAAGCGCGCAGCGATTCACCTTGAATTTCTTCAATCGATTGAAAACGGTGTCCTCGGAGTGGTCTTTTGAGTTTAAGGAATAGGCATAAGTCGCTCAGTGAATACGGTGGTTGGGTAACGATATGGGTTTCATTTTTGGTGAAAAAGTCACCAAGAATCAATGCAGTGTGAGCTGACGCATTCAGTGTTTTGGGTACCGATCGAGATTTGACGCTTTTGAGGCCCAGAATGGAATTGACCGATCCTTTTGAAATTCCAAAATCATCAGCAAGGTCTCTAATTGTAAGTCGACGGTTTGAAAGCAAAATCTTTAATTTTTGGACGTCAGCTTCGTCGGTTGAGGTTGAGGGTCGACCAGAGGGCGAGGGAGGACCGGAAATTTTAAATGGAAAATTGGTCTTACTTTTTGGTCACAGTAGTAGTAATACATTTAAATTTCAGAAATGTATTAATTAAAATCGTGCATAAATTTTTTTTTAAAATTATTATTGTACACTCAAGGGCACTGATCGGAAATGTCAGAAGTCCAGGAGTTAGACAGGTGAGATAATTTTTTTGGGAAAGTTACATTCAGTAGCTACTGAAATAGAAGTGCTGTTCATTAACTTTCTTTCCAAAGTCAATCATAATGGTTTATTTAGAAATTCCGATGCCAAAAACACAATGTTGTTTTAATCATTTTTTTTTTTTTTGTTATGCAAATATTTAATTTTGTTAAAAACATGAATCATTTAACAAAAATAACATGACCCCACTCTGTTATTTTTATTAAATGGTTAATAATATTAAATGATTAATTATATATAATAAATATTTCAATAAAAACTACAGCTTGTTATAAAATAAAAGAAAATGTAAATGTACTATTGGAAAATTCAACGTCATCAGTTTTTTTTTCTTCCTATGATTACGTTGCTTAAGGCAAAAAGCGAACATCATTCTGAAGGCGGAAGTGATTAAAAGTTTTTGGTAGAACTTATTGAATCTAAATACCTTTCATTTACGTATAATGTGGAAATAAGCATATTTATCTAAATTCCAGACAGTCTGATGAAAATTTAAGACACAATCATCAGTTTTAAGACACTATCTCTAGTTTTCAAATCAATGACTGCTGAATATGCCACAAGCAAGAATTTCTATTTAGCACTTTTTACCACTGAGTCATAGATATTTTGCTAATACAAAATACCCTTTAAGTTTTTTTTTTTTTTCCCCATACTACTAGTTTGTTTGAAATTATTCTGTTTATTAGAAATCTTTTAGAGTTACAGACAATCAATGCTCTAGAAATCTTCATTAAAATGACCCAAGTGGAATTCCATTTAAGGAACAGATTTCATTATCCGATTTCTTAATATAGAGATACTGAAATAAAAACCCAGTATTTTCTATGTATTTGAGGTTTAGTAAAATTATTTTTGATGAACCCTATGTTAAAAGAAAGAATGCAATATTTGTAAAATTGAGATTGATTTGGTTTATCGCTGTACCGTTATTTTTTTTCACACTCTAATCTAACTAGACCGGTAAATACAGTTTCATGGGAATTCCTTTACGAAGGGGAACCACTAAAAATATCCATGCCACCGCCAGGATTCGAATGCGAAGTCTGTGGTACCAAAGGTCAGAGCGCTAGCCACTTGACCACCAGGCCGCAAAAATAAATAAATAAATTGAGGGAAAAAAATGAAAGATTGAATTAAATAAATATATTTTCAAAGGCTCATTATGACAATTTTTAAGTGAATCTTTTAAATGAAATAAAAATATTGTCAATTTAAAAAGGTCTAATTTTCAACTCAGGGCGGGATGGCCAAATGACTAGATCTCTAGCGTTCGTATGCATGTTGGAATGCCATGGATGTTTGTAATGGTTCAGGATCCACTTTACATCATAGATTTTGGCCTCATATGACTGTAGAACGTTGGACTTGGGCTGACAATCCTAAACTGCAAAAACAAATCTTCTCTTGTTTCTAAATATGCCAGTAGTCAGATTGTCTTGGGCAATCATCGGGCTTTTGCATCAATGAGGAAGTTTTTAATCCGGTTTCAAAACTGAAATTGGCAAAACTTTCTACAAAAGAATATTTAAAGCAATTTAACATATTTGTTAGTGCACGAGAAAGTGTTTTAGCAGATTGCTATCTGATGCATTGTAACATACTATGGAGTGTAAGCAAATTATGCAATATGCGCCAGATAAATAACTAACGATATACAAAAATATACACAACATCAATAATAAAAATAAATTTATGTACGTTTTATTTAATACAGTTTCCTTCTTCTAAGGAGGAACACCTCATGGTGGGCCAAGGCTGTCTTCCTAATGGCAGATTCAGAATCATTATATGTTTTCTTATTACTGGTTAATGTTATCAGCCCTACGCCCAACGAGCTACAGTCATATTATACCTTAACCTACGATTTAAAGAGGATTCAAAACCAATTCAGGCATCCATAGCATATCCAATCATCCATGGCACTTCAAACCTGTGATAGAGTGCGGCAGATTTAAATTTATTCCAATAGCATGTAAAGTTTATTAAAAAAATTGTTATAAAATAATGCTTTGTATAATAGAGATTTCTGGAACTTAAAAATCCCATTTATGTTATTAAGAAAATCAAACATTTGCATTATATAAAAATAATTGATTAAAATGATGTTATTTTTTGGCATCGAAATTTCTAATAAACCATCTAATTGATTTTGCGAAGGAAGTTAATGAACAGCACTTTTGTTTTAAGTAGTACTGAAGGTAATTTCAAGGGTACTACTAAAGGTACTTTCAAAAAATAATTATCTTCTTCTGTCTAACGACTTCTGAGCTTTTGGTGTAAAAATCTTCAGGTTCGAATCCTTCTGGTAGCAGGAATATTTATTAGTTGTTCGGAACCACGTTAAACAATAGGTAGCGGTTTAATTAGTGTAAAGTGTGCACCAAATGGCCGTAGAGTGACAAACCAAACCTGTATGTAAAATAACCAGCGCCAGTAACCAGCGCATGTAAAATAAATAGTATAAACAAAAAAATTATTTTAAAATAATGCTTTGTTTCATCATCATCATTGGTGCAACAGCCCGTGGTGGGACAAGGCCGTCTGCCTACTGGTAGATTTCGAGACAAGATATATTTTTTTTTTCTTTTTACGGGGTAGGGTTGTTAGTTCTATGCCCAACAGTCATATTAGAGACACTGACTACGGTTTAAAGTGGATTCCGAACCACTACAAACATCCATGGCCCGCCGGGACTCGAACCAGAAACCTGCTGTGCCGAGTACCACAGCGCTAGCCACTCGACCATTCAGGCCCAATGCATTGTTTAAACTTAACAATTTCGGAATTAAAAATCGCATTTATGCTATTAATAAAATTAAACATTTGCATTGCAAAAAAAAAAAATAATATAAATAAATATATACAACTGATTAAAATAATGTAGTGTTTTTGGCATCGGAAGTCCTAAATAAACCATTATAATTGATTTTGGAAAGAAAGTTAATGAACAGCATTTTTATTTTCAGTAGCTACTGAATGCACTTTCGCCAAAAGAATTATCTCATCTGTGAAACTCCTCGACTTCTGTGTCCTCCGATCAGCGCATGTAAAACCAAAAAGAAAAAACCAAACATCGAACAGCTTTTAAGAGCTTCTTCCTTCAGTTTTCTCGCCTCTTAATGCCATTGGACGTCGGAGTGTTTTTCCTTTCTCCAGACTGGATGCATTATCATGTTTTACTCTTTTTTTTTTTTATCTACATTTCTTGCTAATATCTTTTTTTTCTTTGGTCTTCTTTTCTACTTCTAGTTACTTCTTTTTGCAGTGATTACACTGTTGGTTCTTTTAAATATAATAAAAATTTTTAATCATGGAGGGTCAGTAGTATTGGATATATGCAAAAATGTTAATTGATATTAGGAGTTTAAGTGGAAGAAAGTGTTGGTTTTTGTAGTTATTTTTTTTTTTTTTATAATTCGATTATTTTAACTTTAAACATCGTATATGTTCGTAATGAAAATAATAATCCTATCTGTCTAACTCCAAGACTTCTGTTATTTTAGTGCTATAATATTCAGGTCCGAATCACTGGCGGTGTCAGGGATGTTTGTTAGTAGTTTGGTATCCACGTTAAACTGTAGGTCCGGTATAATTAGGAAAAGTGAGCACAAAATGACCGTAGAGCGACAAACGAAACCAATCTTTGAAACTTTGTGTTCACCAATCAATGCATGCAAAATAAAAAGTAATGCATTGCTTAAACTTAGAGATTTCGGAATTAAAAATCACGCTATTCTTCATCATCAATGGCGCAACAGCCCCATAGTAGGCCAAGGCCTTGTGCCCACTGGCAGATTTCCAGATAGGATATGATGAGATTTTTATTGGGTAGAGTTGCCAACACAACGTCCAATGCACTACAGCCCTGTTAGTCCAGGAATTAAGGTTTAAAATATATTCAGAACCAATACAAACATACATGGCACCGCCAAGACTCGAACCAAAACCTGTGGTACCGAGCACTAGGCAGTCGGCCATTCTGGCCCCGCTGCCTGTTTTAAATATATTATTCTTTATTCCGCTATTATTCGTTATTCCCGCTCAATTTTGCTTATTAAATTTATGCATTTTAACGAAATTAAATATTTGCATTACAAACAAAAACTTATTGAAATAATATTGTGTTTTTGGCATCGGAATTTCTAACTAAACCATTATATGTGATTTTGCGAAGAAAGGTAATGAACAGCACTTTTATTTTCAGTAGCTACTGAACGTACTTTCCTACAAAGAATTATCTTATATGTCTAAGTCTTTGTGTTCTGCGATCAGGCATGTAAAACCCAAAAAGAAAAAAACCAAACAGCGAACAGCTTTTAACAGTTTCTTCCTGCAGTTTTGTCGCCTCTTAATGTCATTGGATGTCGGAGTGTTTTTATTTCTCCTAAAATGGATGCATTATCATGTTTTACTCTTTTTTTTTCATCTTTCTTTTCTTGCTAATATTTTTTTCTTTCGTCTTCTTACTACTTCAAGTTGCTTCTTTTGCAGTGTAGTTTCTTTTAAATATGTTTGTTTAAATATAAAAAAAAAGTTTTAAACTAATGCATTGTTTGAATTTAGCAATTTGTTAATTAAAAATCATATTTATGCTATTAAGAAAAACTAAATATTTGAATTATAAAAAAAAAACTTTGTGTTTTTGGCATCTGAATTCCTAAATAAACCATGATAATCGATTTTGCAAAGAAAATTAATGAACAACACTTTTGTTTTCAGTAGCTACTAAATATACTTTCCTAAAAATAATTATCTCATCTGTGTAACTGCTCGACTTCTGTTCTCTCCGATCAGTGCATGTAAAACAAAAAGAAAAACAAACCAAACAGCGAACAACCTTTAAGAGCTTTTTCCTGCAGTTTTGTCGAGTCTAAATGTCATTGGACGTAGGAGTGTTTGTTTTTTCTGCCAAACTGGATGCATTATCGTGATTTACTTTTTTTTTTTTTCTACTTTTCTTAGTAATATTTTTTTTTTTCATTTGGTCTTCTTACTACTTCAAGTTGCTTCTTTTGCTGTGCTTGCACTGTTTGTTCTTTTAAATATAATAACAGTTTTTTAATCATGAAGGGTCAGTAGGGTTGGATTTTAGGAAACTGTTAATTGATATTAAGTGTTTAAGTGGAAGAAGGTTTTGTAATTATTTCTTTTATAATTAAATTATTTTTAACTTTAAACATTGTGAATGTTCTTAATTAAAAAAATATGTGTGTTTTAAAAGCGATGCAAAGTAAAAAATGAGGCTTGCTTTTATCAACGTTTATAATAAAAATCTTAATTTAGCCTAATTCACAAAGAAAAATGTGCAACAGAAAGATATTTATTTAGGGAACTTTTTATGTAAAGGACGTTTATTTGTTTATTTTGAAATTAGCAATATTTAAAATGTTTTTAACGAAAATAATTCAGGTCCCTGTATGATATACAAAATATGCACAAATTATGAACAATTAAAAGAAATTTTTGCACGGTTTTAATTAATACATTTTCTTTTTCAAAGGTGCAACACCCCCAAGGTGCGCCAAGGCTGTCTGCTTACTTTGAAATTCGGAAACATATGTTTTCTTATTATTGGTTAAGGTTGTCAGACCTACGCCCAACGCTCTACAGTCATATTAGACCTTGAACTATGTTTAATATGGATTTCAAACTACTACAAGCATACATGACACATCGACACATCCATGGCACTACAAGCCTGCGACACAGAGCGCCAGTCAGACATTACTAAAATTCAAATTTATTCCAATAGGATAGAAGAAATAAAAAGAAATCTTTTAATATAATGCATTGCTTAAACTTAGCAATTTTCGGAATTAAAAATTGCATTATTGTTATTATTAATAAACATTTGTATTATAAAATAATGATTAAAATAACGTTGTGGTTTTTGGCATCGGGATTTCTAAATAAACCATTATAATTGACTCTGGAAAGAAAGTTAATGGACAGCACTTTTGTTTTCAGTAGCTACTGAATGTACTTTTCTAAAAAGAATTATCTCATCTGTCAAACTCCTCGAATTCTGTGTTCCCCGATCAGTGCATGTAAAACCAAAAAGGAAAAAAAAAAAAAACCAAACAGCGAACAGCTTTTAAGAACTCTTTCCTGCAGTTTTCTCGCCTCTTAATGTCATTGGACGTCGGAGTGTTTTTCTTTCTCTTAAACAGGATGCATTATCATGTTTTACTTTTTTTTTTTTTTATCTTTCGTTTCTTGCTAAATTTTTTTCTTCGGTCTTACTACTTCAAGTTGTTTCTTTCGCAGCGTTTACAGTGCAGGTTCTTTTAAATATAATAACAGATTTTTAATCATGGTGAGTCAGTAGGGTTGGATTTTATCAAAATGTTAATTGATATTAAGAGTTTAAGTGAAAGGAGGTGTTGGTTTTGTAATTATTTTATTTTATACTTAGATTATTTTAACTTTAAACATTGTATGTGTTCGTAATTAAATAATGATTAAAATAATACTGCTGAATGTACTTTCTTAAGTAGAATTTTTCTATGTGTCTAACTCCACGACTTCTCGGCGTTTGTTTTTATAGTGTTCAGATTCGAATCTTGGCGGTGGCGTGGATGTTTGTTAGCGGATTTGGAATCCACGTTAAACTGTAGGTCCAGGTCTAATTAGCTTAAAGTGAGCACAAAATGACAGTAGAGCGACAAGGCAAACCTCGACTCTGATCACCAATCAATGCACGTAAAATAAAAAATAATTTATTTTAAATTAATGCATTGTTTAAACTTAGAGATTTTGAAATTAAAAATCACGTTGTTCCTCATCATCATAGCCCCATTATGGGCCAAAGCCTTGTGCCCACATTGTCACACTACGCCCAACACATTGCAGCCATGTTAGTCCGGGAATTAAGGTTTAAAGTGGTTTCAGAACCACTACAAACATCCATGGCACCGCCGGGACTGTAATCCAAAACATGTGGTACTGGGCGCTAGGCAATCGTCCATTCAGGCCGTTGGTCCGTCAGGCCCAATATTATTCTTTATTCCGCTATTGTTCATTATTCCCGTTCCGTTTTTTTTATTAAATAATTCATGTTTTGAACAAAATTAAATATTTGCATTATTAAAAAAAATGATTGAAATAATATTGTGTTTTTGGCATCGGTATTTCTAAATAAACCATTATAATTGATTTTGCAAAGAAAGTTATTGACAGTACTTTTATTTTCAGTAGCTACTGAATGCTCTTTCCTAAAATAATGTTAATGATAAACAAAATATATACACAACAACAATAATTGAAACAAAATTTGTCTACGTTTTTAATTAATGCATTCTTCTTCTTCGAATGCGCACTAGACCCATGTGGGCCAAGGTCGTCTATTTACTGGCAGATTTCGAGACAAGAAATTTTTCTGTTCACAAAGACTAGTTGTCAGACATACGTCAAAGTTCAACAATAATATTAGATGGGGACCTACGGTTTAAAGAGGATTCGAACAGCTGCAAACATCCATGCTATTATCGGGACTCGAATCCGAAACCTGTGGCACAAAGCGTCAGAATTAAAACATTACTGAAATTTAAATTTATTCCAAAAACATTTAACAATTGTTAAAAAAAAAAAAAAATTAATTTGTTTCAAAATAATGCACTGTTTAAACTTAGCAAATTTGCAATAAAAAATCACATTAATATTACTTATGAAAAATAAACATTTGCATAAAAAAAAACTCTGATTAAAAAATAACTTTGTGGTTTTTAGCATCAAAATTCTAAATAAACCATTATAATTGATTTTGCGAAGAAAGTCAATGAACATCATTTTTATTTTCAATGGCCACTGAATGTACTTTTCTAAAAAGAATTATCTTATCCGTCCAACTCCTCGACTTCTGTGTCCTCCGATCAGTGCATGTAAAACCAAAAAAAAAAAACCAAACAGCGAACAGCTTTTAAGGGCTTCTTCCTGCAGTTTTCTCGCCTCTTAATGTCATTGGACATAGGAGTATTTTTCTTTCTTCCAAACTGGATGCATTATCATGTTTTACCTTTTTTTTTTTTTATCTTACTTTCTTGCTAATATTTTTTTCCTTTCGTCTTCTTACTACTTCAAGTTGCTTTTTTTGCTGTGCTTGCACTGTTTGTTCTTTTAAATATAATAACAGATTTTTAATCATGAAGGGTCAGTAGGGTTGGATTTTGTTAATTGATATTAAGAGTTTAAGTGGAAGAAGGTGTTGGTTTTGTAATTATTTCTTTTTTATAATTCGATTAGTTTCACTTTAAACATTGCGTATGTTCCCAATTAAAAAATATGTGTGTTAAAAAGCGACACACAGTAAAAAATTGAGGCTTGTTTTTTGCTGGGTTTTCAATTTATAAAACAATTCTTAATTCACTTTAATTCAAGCAAAAAAATGGACAGCAGATATATATTAATTTAATGGACTTTTTATGCACATGACGTTTATTTGTTTGCTGTGGATTCAACATTATTTAAATTGATAACAAAAGTAACTCAAGTTTCTTTTACATTTCCTGAAATTAAAAGTTTATTTTCCACAATTTGCACAATTTCAATTTTTAAGAAATTTCAAGAATAATAATTTTTCATCTAAAATTGTCTTAAAAATTATGGGTAATTAATATATTTTAAAAAAAACTTTAAAGACCATAAAGATGTTACTATATATAGCTGATTATTACAATTTTTAAGTTGCTTAGAATTATATATGTGGTTTAAGAGTATTTTTATGAGTAACGGTTAGTTAGTTTTAGTTAGTTATGTTAATATATCTATGAACCTAAGATATAGCTCGTTAAACTTTACGACTATTTAAAAAATGACTGCAATTACCTGTCGAATAGCATTGTAGGTAATCAATCAAAACAGATTGGATCAAATTTCAAAAGCAATTATGAATCTGAAGTTTGCATGTCTATGCAGGGGTTGAATTCGATAAAGTTCTAGAAAAGAATGACACAAAATCATTCCTTAAAGTTTGGAAGTTGTGGCACACTGTCAGGAACTTCAAATCCATTGGAAAGTTTGTTCCAAATTCCATGATTCAATTAGAAAGCAGTGCAACAAACTGCACAGACGTTCATTTTGTATAAGGCTATATTAATAACGTTATTATATATCTACCTTTTTAATGATAAATGATTTAGTTAATGAGCTCAACATTCGAAGAAATTCAAAAATTCAGAAAAATTATAATATAGCTTCAGATGTGCAATAACAGGTGGGCTGAAAGGTTCATAGGCTGACACATAAATGGCGCTACTAGTATTAAATCCATATAAATTTTAGTTAGCCCTAACCTTCAAATGACACATGTATAAATTTGACAGCTGTTGCACTATTCGTATGTGAGTTGAAGCATTTTTAGTGAAGCAACTTTTGTTAGTTTGAAAAAATGGATAAAAAGGAATTTCGTGTGTTAATAAAGCATTGCTTTTTGGCAAAAAAAAAAAAAAAAAAAAATACTATTGAAGCCAAGGCTTGGCTTGATAAACATTATTCGGACTTTGCACCAGGAAATTCAACCGTAGAGAAGTGGTTTGCTAAATTTATAGTTGATTGAGATAGCTGAGACCCTAAAGATATCAAAAGAACGTGTTGGACATATCGTGAAGGAATATTTGGTTATGAGAAAGAAAAAATGCTATAACTCCCATACTAATAGTGCAACAGTTGTCAAATTTATATACCTGTCTTTTGAAGGTTAGGGCTAATTAAAAATCATATATTTAAAACTAGTAGCTCCATCTATGTATCAGCCTATGAACTTTTCAACCCACTTGTCAGAAGTAGTATTTTTTTTTTATTGCATCATGTATCTTTACATTAATTTTATGTTTTTAGCTGTTTCTTGTCCATTATTGACTTCGATTTCTCTAATAACCAATAAAATTTGCTAAAGAAGAAATTAATTAGTATGTAAGAGTATCACATTAATTTTTTTGGTTTGGCATAATTCTGAAATAATATTTCCAGATCGGTATTTAGTTTCTCTTCCATTTACTCTATATAATCATTCATCTGCATATTTTTTAATTCTTATCTTTTTGCAGTTCATATTCGCATTCAGTAAAAGTTTTGAATCTAAAAACAGGGCACCTAAACTCTTTTTGTCCATACGTCACTTTTTAATGTAACATAATCATGGACCCTCTTTGCCAATAATACAAGTGCTCTGAAGGCTCTACATAAGATGAAATGAGTGAATCTAATTTAATTAGATGAGTAAAAAAATAATTAACATTAAAAATAACTAATATTCAAAAAAGGGACTTTATAGGGTCATAAAATAAAATATAACAGGTGAAAAGTTCATAGGCTGACATATAGATGGCGCTACTAGTAATAAATCCATATAATTTTTAGTTAGCCCTAACCTTCAAAAGACACCTGTATAAATGTGACAGCTGTTGCACTATTAATATGCGAGTTATAGCATTTTAGTGAAGTTATAGCATTTTTAGTGTTCATCACGTGCAGTTCACTCGGCTGACTGTCGATTGGACTCCGGTGTGAAATGATGGAACCATGTTTCTTCCATTGTCACATATCGAATCAAAAATTCGGGTTTATTACGATTGAACACCTCCAAACACTGCTTATAATCATCAATTCGTTGTTGTTTTGGGTGGATTGTGAGCTCGCGCAGCACCCACTTTGAACAGAGCTTTCGCATATCGAAATATTCATTCACGATATGTCCAACACGTTCCTTTGATGTCTTTAGGGTCTCAGCTATCTCAATCATCTTAACTTTATGGTTATCAGAAATTATTTCCGCACTTTTTGATGTTTTCGTCAGTAACAGCCTCTTTGGGGCGTCCACTGCGTGCATCGTCCTCGGTGCTCATTTCGCCTCGTTTAAATTTAGCAAACCACTTCTCTACGGTTAACTTTCATGGTGCAAAGTCCGAATAATGTTTATCAAGCCAATCTATGGCTTCAATAGTATTTTTTTTCGCCAAAAAGCAATGCTTTAATAAACACACGAATTTCCTTTTTATCCATCTTTTTCAATCTAACAAAAGTTGCTTCACTAAAAATGCTATAACTCACATACTAATAATGCAACAGCTGTCAAATTTATACACGTGTCTTTTGAAAGTTGGGGATAACTAAAAATTATATGGATTTAATACTAGCAAAAAGGCGTCTATGTGTCAGCCCATGAACATTTCAGCCCACCATGGTATAAATTAAGGGGAATTTACATGATAAAAACTAACAGCAATGCAAGAATGATATCGGTATGTTAAAAAATATCGATAGACTTTAACATCAGAATTAAAGTCCTCTTTATTACTTGTATCTATAAGTTATCCTTGAATATATCTTGTCAAAAATGCAATCCTCTGCCTGTGAATTATAGAAGTGGCCACATTTAACCATATTGCTCTGTTAGATTAACTCTTGTCCACTTCTGTTCACATAATGGTTCACCATCTTAAATCTTCAGATAAATGAGGTTATGTATTCACATCTACATCTCGGTTATCTCGAAATTATCCACAACAGTTTTTGCTTGCAGATACTTTGAATGTCTGTTTTATGTTAAGCGTCTCATTACGACAGTAACATAAGTTTCTATTGTATTCTTAACACATTTTGATTCAGGAAAACGCATTTAGTTTACTTTCAAATGTTTGAGAAAACGTAATAAATTTTAGTCGTGTAATCGCAATTTTTCTGATTTTTTTCTTTAAAAAAAACTTTTGAAACCATGCATTTTGAGAAAGAGCACTAATTTCTATTTCTTTCAATATCATTTAAGATTTCAGTTAAAATAATTACTAATTTGGCGAAAATATATTTCTGGATGGCAAAGTATCTGAAATATTTATTTGAAAACAGCTAATAGAAAACATTTATGTTTACAATATACCTAGAAACATACTGCTTACCATTTGGTGATAAATCTAAAACAATTATTTGGATTTTGTAATAAAATTAATACATTTGAGTATAATTAATTATTTAAAAATACAACCTCAAGGGATCAATACATTGCTTTATTCAAATATATCATTAGCTACCACATGGTGTAGTTATGTTTGAAATAAATAAACACAAATATAATAGGTATTACCAAAGTATAATTATCAAGAATTCTTACAAGCAATGTATTGGCAGAAAACTTTCTTTATACTGAAGATTTTAACCAGGTTTTTACCTGTCCTTTTTTAAATTTTTCAATATTTCAGGCTTTGAATATTTGTTTCAGTTTAATCTTCTATGTGTTAGCAGCTTTGTACAAATATCAGTTTAGTTGAAAAGAGACAATCCATTATTCATATTCAATAATGGAACTGAGCCCTAGTAAAAATCTTTAATAACATTGGAATGTTATTCATCACCCATACTTTTATGGAAACACTGGGTATTGGGAACTGGCAAACTGGCGTACCGATTACGGAGTACCAACAAACCAAACCGTCCATTCAAGAGCAAAAAGGACTTTACGGCTAACGAATTTATCGAGTGTATTTTGGAAGCATAGAGATATGACATACCTATCCAGCTGTGCTTTTTATCTAATTTCAAACCAAATACTTTTTAGCTTAGAAACTCATCAATTTATCCACCAAGTCAGTTAGAATAATATGCATAATTAAATGTTAGCATTCTTATTTTTTAATTAAATATTATCAATCGTATGTACATAATTGAATATTAGTTTAGTCGTATGCATAATTAGATAGATATTAATAATAATATGTTAATTTAATATTAGCTGTCTTATGTATAATTAAATATTAGCAGTCTTATCACTTAATTAAATATTCAGGCAGTATGCATAATTAAATATTAGCAATCTAACGCGTATTTGAAATATTAGCTATTGTTTGCATAATTGAATAATAGACCATTCTCAACTGGATGCATAATTAAATATTAACAGCCTCATGCATTTTAATCAAAAATTAGTTACTAGTATCAATTATAAATATTAACCGCATGCATAAATAAATATCAGCCTTTATATGTATAGATAAATATTAATATCTTTTATGCATGATTAAATATTGGCACAATGATATCGCATAATTAAATATTAGCAATTATATGTATAGTTAAATATTAGAAATACCATACTATCCACATGATTGGAAAATATTAGCAATGATTTATCGCATAATTAAATAGATTAGCAATTATATGTATATCTAATTTCAAACCAAATATTAATAATACTTTATGATTAAGTCAGTTAGAATAATATGCATAAATAAATATTAGCATTCTTATTTTTAATTAAATATTTATCAATCGTATGCATAATTAAATATTAGCAGTGATATGCATAAATAAATATTAATAACTATATGTATAGTTAAATATTAGCTAATACTATGCATGATTAAATATTAGCAAATCTAATGCATATATTAAATATTCAGGCAGTAATATGCATAAATATTAGCAATCTAACGCGTAATTAAATATTAGCTATTGTTTGCATAATTAAATAATAGCAATGATATGCATAATTAAATATTAACAATTATCATAATTAAATATTAGCAATCGTATGCATAATTAAATATTAGCAATGATGCATAATTAAATATTAGCAATTATATGTAAGTTTAATATTTGCTGTATTATGTATGATTAAATATTAGCAATGATATGCATAAATAAATATTAGCAACTATATGTATAGTTAAATATTAGCTAATTGTTTTGCATAATTAAATATTAGTAATGATATGCGTAAATAAATATTTGCAATTATATGTATAGTTAAATATTAATAATACTCTGCATGATTAATATTAGCAATGATATCGCTTAAATAAATATTAGCAAAATTGCGTTAAAACGATATTTCTGTTGAACATAATCTTTCTGATGTTTTGAATAAATATATCTGCGTATAATTTTAGCATTGATTTTCCGGAAATGTTTATATAACAAACACTTTATGGTTTCTTTTTGTTAATAAAACTATTAATAATTTAATTGGTACATTGATTTTCATGCAAAAAAACCATGATGAGAATCATATGTTTTGAATTCAAATATTGCTGTATGAGATTGATAATTCATTTTTTATCTCTTGCATCAAAACACAAATTTCGAAAAACTGGCAATTAATCACTGCTGATAAATGCTTCTAGTCTAACATTATTGTGACTTCATGCTATTTATCATATATTTTAGCTACTGAATTGGTTCGCCTTTACTCATTAAACTCATATACTCAGTTTTAGCAAGATTTTTCAGATCATCAATCATTTACAATACTTCCAAGATTTTAGCCTTCCATAGCGAACAAGTTGTTAAAAGTCCTTGGAACTTTGGATTTTGAAGTAAAAATGTTAAACTTTTAGCATATCGCAAAGCATATATAATGGAAATATTATCCAGAAAAGGTACTCATGTTTTTTCTGTAAAATAGAACTATCTGTGATATAAGAGAAGCTGATGTATATAAATCTTCAGTATAGTTGAGTGTATAAAATTTTTACTTATGTACTTCAAGTGTAATTAATTTTTAAACTCTTATGTGTGTTTTTGAGTTTATTAATTTTGTAATTGTCGTTAAATTTTAAAAAAAAGCATTTTTAATGACTTCTTTTGAGTGTATTTTTAATAATATAAAATGTAAGGCTTCATGTAGTTGATTTTTTATATTTTATTTTCTGTGATATTTAACTATGAATTAATGAATTATTTCCAAGGTGCATGTGAAGAAAGATCCTTATTTTTATAACCTATTTACTTTTAAATTGAAATGTTTTTATTTATTTTTTACTAGCAATACGTAAC
>BPLR01003057.1:0-21739 GCA_021605095.1 Caerostris extrusa
GGTAGTAGATATTTTGAAATTCTTTTTTGGTTAAAAACTCAATTTGAGGCATATCAGACGAATGGATTCAAGTTAAATGCCTGAAATTCGAAACCACCAGCAGTTTAAATTTTATTTTTCATTTTATAAAAAAACAGAATATCAGAACCATTATCCTAATGACTATTTTCAGCATTTACGAAAAAAACTTTCCAAAGCTTTATCTTCTAAAGAAACAATCTCGCTGTTCTTTAAAAACTATCTTACAAAAACATAAAGAGGGAAAGAGAGAGAGAGAGAGAGAGATCGCGTTACCTAACTCTGTACGAGTTGAGAACTCTCAATCAATGCCCTATTTTAGAAGTGAATGGATAGTGTGCTTTGGACGATAAAAAATCCGAACACAGAGAGACAGAACATCGTCGCCATATTTCATGCTCAGGAGGCTGTCAAAGAGTGAAATTCAAAAGGAACGACAGCGAAAATGACCGTCATTTGCTTGTCAAAGCCAATCCTTTCATTACATGGAGCCTTTAACGTTGGAAGGCGGTGAATGATTTCGGTGGTTCCGTCTATTCCTCTGTCTTAGGACGTTGTTATTCCGGTAGTTTATGGAGAATTATGCCATCCGGACAAGAGGAACATGGAAAATGGGATGAAAAATGCAAATAAGAGTGAGAAATGAATGAAACCCGATTTGAATTATTTTTATTTTTACCCGGAGTGCTTTTTGGAGACATTTGGGAATATGAGGGGGGGAGTGGAAATTATTATTTTAGGAAGATTTGTTGCATAAGTTACAGAATACTACGGAATTAACGCCATTATTTTTTTTTAAATTTTTTTGATGGAAATTTGTTTTTTAAAGACAGCTGTAGTTGCTGAATGCTTGAAAGTGATATAAAGTAAAGTGCAATTTATTTTTAACTGTAAAGTGTTTACAGTATATGCATATATACATCTATAGAAAATATAATGCATTTGTGTATTTATTTTTAAAAAAAAAATAAAAAGAAGGGCTTAAAATATACGAAATTATTTACGCATATCATTCTGATATTCTTCATCATAAAAGTTGCTTAAATACTGTAGTGTATAAATAAGATATATGTTCTTCCGCTGCATTATAAATATTCTTAAACTGAATATATATTCTTCCTATTAACTGCCTTGTAAATACTGTAGTGTTCAACTGAAAAATTTTTTCTTTTGATAATAACGTTGCATTGTAAATAGCTGTAGTGTTAAACTGAATATTTATTCTTGATAATAACGTTGCCTTGTAAATACTGTATTGTTAATGTGACTTAAAATAAAAGTCCATGGGATATCTACATATTTTTTTCCGGGAGAGTCCTTTCGCCCAAAAAAAAAATACGTTCTTCTATCGACTTTTGCCAAATTACCAAATTTGCATATTTCGTTTTAATTTACATTTTTGTAAATATTTTATGACCTATTTTAATCGATAAATCTAAAATATTTTCCAATAAGCATTATTTATTAATTTTGGGCACTGAAAATGAAAAACTCGATGATGTCCCATAAATGCTCGATGTTTTTAAACATCTTAGTTTTTTAGAGGTAGTATTTACCAACTAATGAAAATAATGTGTCGGTAATGATGTAATTTTCGTTTTGGCACCATTTAAGTATATGGTAAAAAACTGACAAACCTTCTTCCCACCCACTCAAAAGTATTAATAATTTTAGCGAAGTAGGTCATATCTGTAGGTAATTCATGAGAAAAATCATTAAAAGCCTCTCGCTTCAGATCAAACAAATTTTCAATCATTGTACTGCAAAACAATTTCCTTTTGAAACATTGCCAAAAGAAAGCACTGCCCACATTTTTATTTAATACCAAGTTACGCTTCATCAATTATGAATCACCGAAAGCATTTTAAAACGAAACATACATATTCGACGACAAGCTGCCGTATTGAACAACAATTTAACATTTCTCGCCGACATTATGCCCACCTGAAATAATTGGTGCATTTCCTCGTGAACGGAGAGGGATTAATTGCTCGAAAATCGCCAAGAAAGCCAAATTTCTCCGCACAGTTCTAACAGACAAGTCCCTTGTACGTCCCACATTGATTTCTGCGGTTATTTGACGCAGTGTTGCTTGTCTGTTAGAAATTTACGACTCTTTGCAGACGTCGCCGGTCTCGGTCGTTAAGTGCAGGCGGTCGACCACTGCGCTGTCCATGGTGGGATGTTATGCCTGAAATTTCATACTCTCGGCACACTCTTGACACAGTGGATCTGGGAATGTTGAATTCCCTAACGATTTCCGAAATGACATGACCCATGCGTCTAGCTCCAACTAAACATTCCGCGTTCAAAGTCTGTTAATTCCCGTCGTGCGGTCATCATCACGTCAAAACCTCTTCACATGAATAACTTGAACAGAAATGAAAGCTCTGCGAAAGCACTGCGCATTTATACCTGTTCTACGCGATGCTACTGCCATCTGAAAATTTGCATATTGCTATCCCATGACTTTTGTCACTTCAGTGTATACTGTAATGTTAACTGAATAAATATATTTCATAATAGCGTTCCCTTGTAAAAGCTGTAGTATTAAATTGAATATTTATTCTTGATAATAATATTTCCTTATATACACTGAAGTGACAAAAGTCATGGGATACCTCTTAATATCGTGTCGGCCCTCCTTTCGCCCGGCGAAGTGCAGCAACTCGACGAGGCATGGACTCAACAAGCCGTTGGAAGTCTTCTGCAGGAATATTGAGCTATGCTGTCTCGATAGACGTCCATAATTGTGAAAGCGTTGATGGTGCAGGATTTTGGGCACGAACAGACCTCTCGATGATGTCCCATAAATGCTCGATGGGATTCATGTCGGGCGTTTAGGTGGCCAGATCATTCGTTGGAATTGTCCAGAATGTTCTTCAAACCAATCGCGAACAGTTGTGGCCCGGTGACATGGCGCATTGTCATCCATAAAAATCCCATCGTTGTTTGGGTACATGAAGTCCATGAATGGCTGCAAGTGATCTCCAAGTAGCTGAACATAAGCATTTCCAGTCAATGTTCGGTCCAGTCGCACCAGAGGACCAAGTCCATGCCATGAAAAACAGCCCACATCATTACGGAGCCACCACCAGCTTGAACAGTGCCTTGCTGACAGTTTGGGTCCATGGCTTCGTGGGGTCTGCGCCACACTCGAACCCTACCATCAGCTCTTACCAACTGAAATCGTGACTCATCGGACCAGGCCACGGTTTTCCATTCATCTAGGGACCAACCGATATGCTCACGTGCCCACGAGAGTCGCTGCAAGCGATGTCTTTCTGTCAGTAAAGGCACTCGAGTCGGTCTTCTGCTGGAATAGCCCAAGAAAGCCAAATTTCTCCGCACAGTTCTAACAGACAAGTCCCTTGTACGTCCCACATTGATTTCTGCGGTTATTTGACGCAGTGTTGCTTGTCTGTTAGAAATTACGACTCTTTGCAGACGTCGCCGGTCTCGGTCGTTAAGTGCAGGCGGTCGACCACTGCGCTGTCCATGGTGGGATGTTATGCCTGAAATTTCATACTCTCGGCACACTCTTGACACAGTGGATCTGGGAATGTTGAATTCCCTAATGATTTCCGAAATGACATGACCCATGCGTCTAGCTCCAACTAACATTCCGCGTTCAAAGTCTGTTAATTCCCGTCGTGCGGTCATCATCATGTCAAAACCTCTTCACATGAATAACTTGAACAGAAATGAAAGCTCTGCGAAAGCACTGCGCATTTATACCTGTTCTACGCGATGCTACTGCCATCTGAAAATTTGCATATTGCTATCCCATGACTTTTGTCACTTCAGTGTATACTGTAATGTTAAACTGAAATATATTCTTCAAAATAACGTTGCCTTGTAAATACTGTAATGTTAAACTGAAATATATTCTTCCTAATAACGTTCCCTTGTAAATACTATAGTGTTTAGCTGAATATTTATTCTTCATAATAACGTTGCTTTGCAGATAGCGTAAACTAAATATATATTCTTCAAAATAAAGCTGTTTCCTACATACTGTAGTGTTAAAATGAATATATATATTTCATAATAATCTTGTCTTGTAAATACTGTAGTGTTAAACTGAATATATGTTTTTCATAATAACCTGGTCTTGTAAATACTGCAAGGCTAAACTAAATAAATAAATTTCATAATAACGTTGCCTTGCAAATTCTGTAGTGTGCAACTGAAAATATATTCTACATAATAAAGCTGCCTTGTAAATTTTGTAGTCTCAAACTGAATATTTATTCTTCCTAATAAAGCTGCTTTGTAAATAGTGTAAACTAAATATATATTCTTTGAAATAAAGCTGCTTCTTACATACTGTAGTGTTAACTGAATATAAAAAAATATAAATATAAATATATTTCATAATAACGTTGCCTTATAAATGCTGTAGTGTTAAGCTGAATATATTTTCTTAACGTTACTGTATAACGTTGCCTTGTAAATACTGTAATGTTAAATGTCTGAAATTCAAAACCATCAGAAGTTTAAATTGTTAACTTTCATTTTTTAAAAATCAGAAAATCAGAACCATTATCCTAATGAATATTTATAGCATTTCCAAAAAGGCCTATTTCATAAAACCCAATTTATATTCTAAAGCTTCATCTTCTAACGAAACGATCTCGCAATTCTTCATAAGCAATCTTACAAAAACATAAAAAAAAGTGGTTCTGTTACCTAACTCTGTTCGAGTTGAAAACTCTCAATCAATGGCCTGCTTTTGAATTTAATTGATAGTGTGCTTTGGACGATAAAAATCCGAACACAGAGAGACAGAAACTCGTCGCCATATCTCATGCTCAGGAGACTGTCAAAGAATAAAACTCAAAAGGAACGACAGCGAAAATGACCGTCATTCGCTTGTCAAAGCCAATCCTTTCATTACATGGAGCCTTTCACGTGGGAAGGCGGTGTAAGATTTCGGTGGTTCTATCTCTTCCTCTGCCTCAGGACGTTGTTATTTCGATAGTTTATGGGAAGATTATGCCATCCGGACAAGAGGAACATTCGATCTCCTCCGGAAAATGGGATGAAAAATGCTAATAAGAGTGAGAAATGAAACCCGATTTGAACTATTTTATTTTTTACTGGGGTACTTTTCGAAGACTAAATTTGGGAATATGAGGGGAGTGGAAATGACTATTTTAAGAAGATTTGTTGCATGTTAAGTTGGAGCCGGAATTGATGCCATTTTGTCAGACGTTATTTTTTATGAATTTTTTTGATGGAAATTTGTTTTTTAAAGAATGCTGTAGTTGTCGAATGCTGCAACTTGTATAAGAAATAAAGTAAAAATTTAATCCAACTGGAAGTGCTTATAGCATATGAATATATTTGTATACGTATTTTTAAGGAATTTTATCCGAAGAGCTAAAAGCATATGAATTTATTCACGAATATAAATTTGATAAATATTTTTCATAATGTACCAGTCGTAATGTGTTTCTTTGTAAAACTGTAGTGTTAATCTCATTATTTATTCTCCCTAATAATATTGCCTTGTAAATTCTGTAGTCGGTAAATGGATATTTATTCATAATAACGTTGGTTTGAAATTCTGTAGTGGGTAACTGAAAATATGTTTTTCATAATAACAATGCTTTGTAAATAGTGTAAACTTAATATATATTCGCCAAAATTATAACAAATTTGCATGTTTCTGTTTAATGTTCAATTCTTTTTTGCCAATATTTTATGACCTAAATAAATCTAAAATAAACTTTAAGCTTTAACAATAGAATCTAAAATAATTTACTTTAAGCATTATCACTTAATTTGGAATCTGAAAATGGCCGTAATAATTTTTGTAGCTCTTTGTTTTTAAAAGTTCATTGATATTATTTACCAGCTAATGAAAATAATGTGCTGGTAAGCAATTTATTTCGTTTTTCACCATTTAAGTGCATGGCAAAAACGGGACAAAGTTTTTTTTTCCCACACAATAAAAAGTATTAATAAATTTATTGAAATAGGTCATATCTGTAGGTAATTCATGAGAAAAAATCATTAGTGCCTCTGTCGTGATCAAACAAATTTTCAATCATTGTACTTCTCTGCAAAAGCAATTTCCCTTTTGGAAACATTGCCAAAAACAGCACTGCCCACATTTTTACTTAATACCAAGTTACGCTTCATCAATTATGAATCTCCGAAAGCATTTTAAAACGAAACATACATATTTGGATGACAAGCTGCCGTTCTGAACAATCCCTTTAACATTTCTCTCCGACATTATGCCCACCTAAAATAATTGGTGCATTTCGTGAACGGAGAGGATTAAGTGCTCGAAAATCGCTCTTTTTCTTTTCGCACGATTACCGACGAATTCTGCTCAAATCGGCAATAATGACCGTCTTTATGCCAAAACACTTTTCCAAGAAGCGATCCCAATGGCTGCCATCACGCAGGAAGGGCTTAAGTGGCTCCCATCAGCCAATGAGGAGAGCTTTTTCATTCTTTTTTAATGAACGGCCCTGTAAGCGATTTGTTTCTCCCAAATGGGGACATTTTCTTGCCCAAAATGGCGGTTTGGACTGCTGAAGATTTTATTTCATTTTTACGAGTTGAAATGAGAATTCATCGGACAGTCGTAACACGGATGATTAGTTTCAAATCTCTGCTAAATAAGTTTAAATGTCTGCAACTACTGTTTTACTTGTTCTTCTTCGGCTGACAAGAAGGTAGGATTTAGTATCAATAGCTAGAATAAATTAGGATTTGAAGGATTGCTGTATGGTTAGTGCTTAGTTAAAAGTGGAATCATGTTTTGTCTATCTATTTTGTTATGTAACTGTCAATAGTAAAATCGTTGCAATTTTTGTCCATGTTTAATATATAGGTTCTTCTGGATGAAAAGTAATTGACATAGTGAGTTTGGTTTTTAATAAAGCATTTATTTTTTGTATTTGATTTGTTATATTTTGGTAATTGTTTTATCAAAGGATATCTTAGAGGTAAATGATTTAAAGTAACGGATATCTTAGAGTAGTCAAAAGGTTAAGTCAGTAAATGATATCTTAGGGCAGTCAAAAGGTTATGTTAGTAAAGGATATCTTAGAGGTCTATGATATTCTTTTCAGTAATTGTATTAAAAATTGGCATATAACTATTAGTTGTTAAAGTCAAATAACGATCATAGATAATATCATGTAATACTATATCTCAAATAAGTCAATTTATTTTTACATAATGGCTTCTAATGTCTGCCTAATTCATGTTAAAGTTTAACATGAATTAGGTTAAAGTTTTTAATATTTAATATTTAATTTTTAAAGTTTTAGTTATTGTTTTAGTTTTTTTTTTTTTGTAATCTCTAATCTCTTTTTGTAATCTCAAAAAAATATTTTAATATATGGTTGGAATAAAAATACTTTTTGAAATATATGTCTCTACTTATTTATTTCTTGATGATCAATTGACTTAAAATTGCAAGTTTTAAAATAATTTATCTGTTAATAGATTTATAATGATTACTGGAAGTTATTAAAATCAGAATTCTACTGGACCAGATTGAAAAATGAAAACACTAACTAATTCCCCGGCACTACAGTTCATGTTGGACCATGACCGTCTGTCTACTGGCAGATTCGAAACAAGAGATGTTTCTTTTTGCTGGGAAGGGTTGTTATTCCAACACCCCCAACTCACTACAATCATATTGGACCAGAGGTTTGAATGGCCGAGTGTCTAGAATTCTGTGCCATAGTTTTCGGGTTCGAGTCCTGAAGGTGCCATGGATGTTTGTAGTGGTTCGTAATCCACTTTAATCGTAGATCCCGGTCTCATATGACTACAAAGTCACAGAGTCCGGTCAGACTTCTCACCCACCTCAATCCCAAACTGTATAATAGCAACTCAGTTCTAGGCACAGTGATGTGGTGTGTTGTTGTTGTTGTAGTAGCAGTAGAAGTAGTAGTCATATTGGGCTAGGGTCCTGAAAGGCCGAGTGTCTAGCGATCTGGCTCTCGGTGCCACAGGGTTCGGTTTCCATGTCGTTTCGCCGGTGCCATGGATGTTTGTAGGGGTTCGGAGTCCACTTTAGCCATAGGTCCCAGTCTCATATGACTGTAAGAGCTTCACGGAGCCCAATCAGACTTCATTGGCACACATCATTCTCAAATTATATAGGTACAACTCAGCTCTAGGCACAATGATTTGGTGTGGTGTAGTAGTAGTAGTAGTCCCATTTAAAGGGGACATATGCTTTAAAGATGATTCCGAACCACTATAAATATCTATAGCATTCGAACCTTGTCCACTGAACGCCGGAGCGCCAGTTACTAGACCGTCAGGCCCGAAATGGTAACAGTATCTAATTATAATAAAGAATAACTTGATTTTAATAAAGTTATGTTTGAGTATTCTAAAATCTTGATAAAATATTTGTTTTAATTTTGAATTAAGCTCCAATCATTACTGTTGCAGTCATTGAATTTGGTAAGTCTTTATTTGGGTGTTGCCGTTTTTTTTTACTAAATATTTACTCATTTTCGCTGTCTAGAATTGCCTTATACAATAAAAGGGATATTGTTTTGCACTCGCAATTGGCATTTTATCGCATGTTTAACTTGCTATCAAAGTATATTCATCGTCAAAAATAGAACGTGAACGAATTGCTGATGCATCAAATTCAACTGATACGTTAATAATGAATGTCTTTATGGGGCACTAATTTCATTGGTAATCAAAGACCGTTAACTTTTACTAGAATCAGTTAATTAAATTAAATAAGTTCTACGACACTTTGTAGATTTAATAGAAAAAAAATAAATTCCTACTTCAATGGGACATCCAGCGACTTAATGACAAAGCATTAAACATGCATAAAACTGCTCTCTTCGCCATAGAGCGCCATTCTCTTCTTTAATTGACTCACTTTCCGAAAGCTTTGAGAAGAGACTCTGCCCTGTAGTGCTACGAGAAATACACGCCCAATTAAAGCCGTGCCGTCAACGCTAACGAAACAATTACATAGCGCGCCGTGCAGCGGAGGGCTATGTCGTCGCAAACAAAGAGGATTCTCCTAACGAGGTTAAGATTCACTTTGGAGAATTAGTTGTTTAATTCGGAGAGTTGATTGAATTTCCTGGAAGATCCGGGACTCGGAGACGTTTCTTTGGAGGGGGATTTGTTTTGGGATGCATTGAGAGGTTGGAGGTTTTTTTTTTTAAGGTTTAAATTTGATTTTAGATTAAAGGTATTTTTTTCTGAAGTTGTTTTTCATGTAGAGGCTAATAAAATAATTGAAATTTTATTAAATATTCTTGAATGTTTATTCATGTAAATGCCTGAGTAGTATGAGCTCAATAATGTTTTATATGCATATTATTTTTGTCAGTTGTTTTATAGCTTTTATTTCAAGACGAAGATTATTGAGAGAAAATAATATTCTTGAAATTTAGTGGTAATAAAATTCGTTCAGATTTGGTTTAGTTTAGTTTGTCGGTCCACAGTCCTCTTGTGCACTCGAGGACTAAACAAACCCAGACCTACAGTTTAACGTGGATTCCGAAACTCTAACAAACATCCATACCACCGCCAAGATTCGAACCTGATACCTATGATACCAAAGGCCGGAGCTTGCACGTTCAGAATACTCACAAAATCTGTTTGTGTCAGACAACAATGCATCTTTTTAACTTTCTTTTGTTTAAAATATGTTAATGGGTATTGCATTTTTACTGTAATCTTAATTTGGAATTCGAAGTTGTGTGGTGTTGGTATTAAATATAATACGTAAAGAGATTCCTTCACTAACTTCAAATTAACCACAATACTCATAGATTCCGCAATAAAGATTAATAATAATATTTCATTGAACACGATGCATAACAACAATGCAAAATAAATTTCTTGCATCGTGATCGGCAATAATATTAATCAACCATTAGTATGGGCCTGAATGAAAGAGAGTCTAGCTCTCTGGCGCTCGTTGTCCCATGTTTCGGTTTGAAGTCCTGGTGGTACCATGGATGTTTGTAGTGGTTCGGAATCCACCTTAAGCGTAGGGCCCGGTCTCATATGGCCGCGAAGTGTCGAAGAGCCCTATCAGATTTCTCACCCACATCATTCCCAAAATGTAAAGGGAAATTCAGGTCTAGGCACAGTGATATGGTGTGGTATAGTAGCAGTAATAGTCATATTGGACCGGGACCACTATAAACATCCATGGTACCCCCGCGACTCGAACCCTGTGGCACGGAGCGTCAGAGCGCTAAACACTTGGCCATCAATCTTGCAAATTGTAACAGTATCTAAGCATAATAAAGAATAAAATGATTTTAATAAAGTAATGTTTGAGGATTCTAAAACCTTGATAAAATATTTTTTTAATTCTTAAATTAGATCCCAATCACTACTGTTGCAGTCAGTAACATTAGAAAGTCTCTATTTAGATGTTTGCCGTTTTTTGCTAAATATTTACTCATTTTCTTCATCAAGAATTGCCTTAAACAATAAATAAGATTTTGCGTTACAATCCCATTTTTTATATATTATTTTGCATTTTATCGCATGTTTAACTTGCTATCAATGTGCGTTCATAGGTAGAAATAGAACGTGAACGAATTGCTGATGCATCCAATTCAAATGATCCGTTAATAATGAATGTCTTTATGGGGCATTCATTTCATTGGTAATCACAATGTGTTAACCTTTACTAGAATCAGTTAATTAAATTAAATAAGTTCTACGACATTTTGTAGATTTAATGGAAAAAATATAATTAAATAAATTCCTACATCAATGGGACCTCTACGATGTTATGGGACTATCATTGGTAAAATTTTACCAACTTATGTCCATGCTTATTATATAGGTTTTTCCGGATGGAAAATGATTAACATCATGTGTTTTACTTTTAATAAAGCATTTTTTTTATTTGCTATGTTATATTTTTATAATTGTTTTATTAAAGGATATCTTAGAGGTAAAAGATATAAGTTAAGGATATCTTAGAGTAGCCAAAAGGTTATGTTAGTAAAGGATATTTTAGAGTACTCAAAAGGTTATGTTAGTAGAGTATTTTTGTAACTGTTTTATTAAAGGATATCTTAGAGGTGCATAGTATTCTTTTGAAAAATTCTGTTCAAATTGGCTTATAACTATTAGTTGTTAAAGTCAAATAACCATCTTAGATAATACCATGTAATATAATATGTCAAATATGTCATGTAATTTTTATGTAATGGGCTGTAATGTCTGCCTAACGGTTGTTAAACTTTTTAAATCTCTAGCGCAAAACAATATATTTTAAATATACGGTCTGGGATGTAAATACATGTTATTTAAAAATATATGTTTGTACTTAGTTATTTCTTGTTCTCGCAGATCAATTGATTTAAAATTGCGAATTTTAAAATAATCCACCTGTTAATATGTTTATAATGATTACCTGAATTATGAATGATTTTTTTTCAGAGTATTATAGTCAGAATTCTACTGGACCAAATTGGAAAATGGTAACACTAATTAACTAACTCCCGTGTACTATAGGTTATGTTGGACCATGGCTGTCTGCCTGCTGGTAGATTCCGAAACGGAAGTTTCCTTTTACGGGCTAGGGTTGTTTATCCTCCGCGCAACGGTCTACAGTCCTATTAGATCGGAATCTATGGTTTAAATTGGAATGACAACCTACGGAACCACCACAGATACCCATGGCCCGACTGGGACATGGCCGACCCATGGCCCGACAGTCGCTCTACCTTCAGGCCTCAAATGGTAACCGTATCCAATCATAATAAAGAATAACTTGATCTTAATAAAGTAATGTTTGAGGATTCTAAAACCTGGATTTAATATTTGTTTCAATTTTGAATTAGGTTCCAATCACTAAAGTTGCATTCAATAAAATGTGAAAGTTCTTTATTTGGATGTTAGATTTTTTTACTAAATACTTATTCATTTTCGATATCTAGGATTGCATTATAAATAAAAGAAATGTTGCAATCATATTTTGTATATAACAATTTGCATTTTATCGCATGTTTAACTTCCTATCAAAGTGCGTTCATCGGCAAAAATAGAACGTGAACGAATTGCTGATGCATCCAATTCAACTGATCCGTTAATAATGAATGTCTTTATGGGGCATTAATCTCATTGGTAATCAAAGTCTGTTAACCTTTACTGGAATCGGTTAATTAAATTAAATAAGTTCTACGACATTTTGCAGATTTAATGGGAAAAAAAAATAAATTCCTACTTCAATGGTACATCCACCGACTTAATGACAAAGCATTAAACATGCATAAAACTGCTCTCTTCACCATAGGGCGCCCTTCTCTTCTTTAATTGACTCGCTTTCCGAAAGCTTTGAGAAGAGACTCTGCCCTGTATTGCTACGAGAAATACACGCCTAATTAAAGCTGTGCCGTCAACGCTAACGAAACAATTACATAGCGCGCCGTACAGCGGAGGGCTATTCCGTCGCAAACAAAGAGGATTCTCCTAACGAGGTTAAGATTCACTTTGGAGAATTAGTTGTTTAATTCGGAGAGTTGATTGAATTTTCTGGCAGATCCGGGTCTGAAGACAGTTCTTTGGAGGGGAATTTGTTTTGGGGTGCATTGAGAGTTTTTTTTTTTAGGTTTAAATTTGATTTTAGGTTAAAGGTATTTTTTCTGAAAGTCTAGTGGGTTTTTATTAAGAGAGTAATAAAATAATTGGAATTTTATTAAATATTCTTGAATGTTAATTTAATCAAATGCTTGAGTATTATGAGCTCTATTATTTTTAAATATTATTTTTGTCAGTTGTTTAGTGCTTCTATTTTAAGACAAACCTTTTAGCTAAAAATTGAAAGAAGGTTTAGTTTAAGCTCAAGAATATTCGGAGGAATTAATATTCCTGAAATTTGGTGGTAATAATATTCACTCAGATTGAAAGATTCTTCATAATAACGTAGGTTTGAAATTCTGTTGTTTAAAACTGAAAATATGATGTTCATAATAACGTTTGTAAATAGTGTGCCTTAAATATATATAATGCTGTTTCGTACTTACTGTAATGTTAAATTGAATATATATATTTTCCAATAACGTTCATTAAATAAATAACAGTGTTAAATGTCTGAAATTCAAAACCAACAAAGTATAAATTATAATTTTATTTTTTTTTTTTTTTTTTTTTTTTTGAAAATCAGAATATCAGAGCCATTATCCTAATGAATATTTTCAGCATTTACGAAAACATTTATTTTTAAAAACCCAATTTATATTCCTTCTATTGAAACGATCTCGCATTTCTTTAAAATTATCTTACAAAAACATTAAAAAGAAATTGGTCCTGTTACCTAACTCTGTTCGAGCTGAAAACTTTCAATCAATGCCCTCTTTTGAAGTGAATTGATTGTGTGCTTTGGACGATAAAATTCCGAACAAGAGAGACAGAAAATTGGCGCCATATTTCATGCTCAGGGGCTGTCAAAAATAAAATTCAAAAGGGAACGACAGCGAAAATGACCGTCATTTGCTTGTCAAAATCAATCCTTTCATTACAGGGAGCCTTTCACGTGGGAAGGTGGGTGAAAGATTTTGGTGGTTCTATCTCTTTCTTCTGCCTTAGGACGTCGTTATTTAAATTGTATATGGGAAGATTATAATCCGGACAAGAGGAACATCCTATCTTAAAAGAAAAGGGATGAAAAATGCTAATAAGAATGAGAAATGAAACCCTATTTGACTTATATTTTATTTTTACTCGGGTAAATTTTTGAAGACTAAATTTGGGAATATGTTAATTTGGAAATTATTATTTTAGGAAGATTTGTTGCATGATATGGTTGGAAACGGAACTGATGCCATTTTGTAATTACTGCCTTCAGAAGAATTATGATTTTGTAAGTTTTTTATAAGAGGTGGTTTTTAATCAGGAATGTTTCCAGTTGTTGAATGCTACATCTCCGGGAAGACAATGCCCTCCCTTCATAACACGTGGGATGAAGGAAGGACATGAGGTTCATTAAGTGCACGGAAGCATGTTAATGAAGTACACGTTAACATGAAGTTAATTGAGGTACACACAAACATGAGATTAAATGAGGTTCAAGTACTCTCACAAACTTGAATTAACTGAGGTAAACAACATGATAAGGTTCATTGAGGAACACAAAAGGTTAATAAGTATAAATAAATATTATAGAGAATGCAGTTTATTAGGTACTCACAAACATGAAGTCAATTAAAATACACACAAACATGAGGTTAATTGATATACTCGTACATATGATGTTACATAAAGTTCATTGAGGTACACACAAACATGAGATTCACTGAAGTACACAAACACGAAATTAATTGCGGTACATATCAAATTTACATGAGGTTCATTGAGGTACTCACAAACATGAAGTTAAATGAGTACAAACAAACATAAAGTTAACTACAGAATCTAAAATATTTTCCTATAAACATTATTTAATAATTTGGGCTCTGAAAGTGGCCATGATTAAATTAGTTTTTTTCATCGAAAATATTAGTTTTCAAAGTACATTATTATTGACCAACTAATGAAAATAATGGTCAGTAAGAAACTAATTTCTGTGTTCACCGTTTAAGTACATGGTAAAAGGGGACAAAGTTTCCTTCCCACCCAATAAAAAGTATTAATAAATTTAGCGAAGTAGGTCATATCTGTAGGTAGTTCATTGAAAAAAAATCATTAGTGCCTCTGTCGTGATCAAACAAATTTTCAATCATTGTACTGCTCTGCAAAAGCAATTTCCCTTTTGGAAACATTGCCAAAAAAAGCACTACCCACATTTTTACTTAATACTAAGTTACGCTTCATCAATTATGAGTCTCCGAAAGCATTTTAAAACGAAACATACATTCGGACGACAAGCTGCCGTATTGAACAATCCCTTTAACATTTCTCTCCGACATTATGCCCACCTAAAATAATTGGTGCATTTCGTGAACGGAGAGGATTAAGTGCTCGAAAATCGCTCTTTTCCTTTTCGCACGATTACCGACGAATTCTGCTCAAATCGGCAATAATGACAATCTTTATGCCAAAACACTTTTCCAAGAAGTGATCCCAATGGCTGCCATCACGCAGGAACGGGCTTAAGTGGCTCCCATCAGCCAATGAGGAGAGCTTTTTCATTCTTTTTTAATGAACGGCCTTGTAAGCGATTTGTTTCTCGCAAACGGGGACATTTTCTTGCCCATAATGGCGGTTTGGACTGCTGGAGATTTTATTTCATTTTTACGAGTCGAAATGAGAATTCATCGGACGGTCGTAACACGGTTGATTAGTTTCCAATCTCTGTTGAATACGTTTAAATATCTCCAACTGCTGTTTTACTTGTTCTTCTTTGGCTAACAAGAAGGTATGATTTGGTATCAATAGCTAGAATAAATTAGGATTTGAAGGTTTGCTGTATGGTTATTGCTTAGTTAATAAGTGGAATGAGGATTTCCGTTTTGTTATGTGACTGTCAATGATAAAATTGTAACAACCTATGTCCATGCTTATTATATAGGTCTTTCTGGATGGAAAATAATTAACAGTGTTTTATCTTTTAATAAATCATCAATCATCTTTTTTGGATTTGCTTTGTTATATTTTTGTAGTTGTTTTATTAAAGGATTTTTAGAGGTAAAATATAGAAAGTAAAGGATATCTTAGATTAGTCAAAAGGTTATGTCAGTAAAATATTTAGAGCAGTCAAAAATTTAAGTCAGTAAAGAATAGCTTAGAGTAGTCAAAATAGTCAAAATGTTAAGTCAGTAAAGGATATCTTTGAAGTGCATAGTGTCCTTTTGAAGGATTTTGTTGAAAATTGGCTTATAACTATTAGCTGTTAAAGTCAAATAACCATTTTAGATAATACCATGTAATATCATATCTCGAATATTCCAAGTTATTTTTATACAATGGGCTGTAATATCTACTTAATGCTAGTTAAACTTTTTAAATCTAAGGCATAAAACAATATATTTTAAATATACGGCTGGGATGTAAATACTTGTTATTTAAGTATATGTTTGTACTTATTTATTTCTTTTCTTGAAGATCAATTGACTTAAAATTGCAAATTTTAAAATACTCCACCTATTAAAATGTTTATGATGATTACCTGAATTAAGAATGATTCTTTTCTTACAGTTGTTACAGTCAGAATTCTACTGGGCCAAATGGGAAAATGGTAACACCTAACTAACTCCCGGGTACTGCAGTCCATGTTGGACCATGGCAGTCTGCCTGCTGGTAGATTTCAAAACAGAACATGTTTTATTTTTACGGGCAACCCTACGCCCAGCAGTATACAGTCATATTAGATCGAGACCTATGATTAAAGGGGAATGACAACCTACCGAACCACTACATATCCCCGGCCTTACTGGGACTTGAACCCTGTGGCCCCGAGCACCAGCCACTCGCCCATCAGGCCCCAAAAGGTAACAGTATCTAATCATAATAAAGAAAAACTTGATTTTAATAAAGTAATGTTTGAGGATTCTAAAACCTTGATTTAATATTTGTTTTAATTTTGAATTAGGTTACAATCACATTTTATATTAATTTGCACTTTATCACATGTTTAACTTGCTATCAAAGTGCGTTAATCGGCAAAAATAGAACGTGAACGAATTGCTGATGCATCAAAATCAACTGATCCGTTAATAGTGAATGTCTTTATGGGGCATTAATTTCATTGGTAATCAAAGTCCGTTAACCTTTACTAGAATCAGTTAATTAAATTAAATAAGTTCTACGACATTTTGTAGATTTAATAGAAAAAAAAATAAATTCCTACTTCAATGAGACCTCCACCGACTTAATGACAAAGCATTAAACATGCATAAAACTGCTTTCTTCACCATAGAGCGCCATTCTCTTCTTTAATTGACACACTTTCCGAAAGCTTTCAGAAGAGACTCTGCCCTGTATTGCTACGAGAAATACACGTTTAATTAAAGCCGTGCCGTCAACGCTAACGGAACAATTACATAGCAGACTGTACAGCGGAGGGCTATGCCGTCGCAAGCAAGAGGATTCTCCTAACGAGGTTAAGATTCACTTTGGAGAATTAGTTGTTTAATTCGGGGAGTTGATTGAATTTTCTGGAAGATCCGGGTCTCGGAGACGTTTCTTTGGAGGGGGATTTGTTTTGGGGTACATTGAGAGGTTGGGTTTTTTTTAGGTTTAAATTTGATTTTAGGTTAAAGGTATTTTTTTTTCTGAAGTGTTTTTTTTTTATTTGATGCTAATAAAATAATTGGGAATTTTATTAAATATTCTTGAATATTTATTCAATAAAATGCTTGAGTAGTATGAGCTCAATTATTTTTATATGTTAATTTTTGTCAATTGTTTAGTGCTTTTATTTTAAGACAAACATTTAAGCTTAAAATTTGAAAGAAGTTTTATTTGTACGCTCAAGAATATTCGGATTAATTAATATTCTTGAAATTTGGTGATAATAATATTCGCACAAAATCTAATTGCGTCAGACAACAATTATCTTTATATTTATTTAAAAATGTATTTGTAATTTCCCTCCCAATAAATATAATAAAGATATAAAAATATACACATAATGTAATACCTAAAGTATTTTTTTGAATTGTTTTGTTAACATAGTGTTGATTGGTTAATCTGCTATAAGAATTGGTTATTGCTGATTTTCAATATTTTTGTGATTTGGGAATTATGTAATATACTATTTAAAAGAGATTCATTCACTAACAACATTAAATAAAATAAATGGAATGTATACATTCTCTATTACACACAAACTTTGAAGGATATCGCGCATATCTCGTTAACATGGTATTGTTTGGTTAAAATTATCACGGATCATAATACAGGAGATTCATTTTGTATTGTTTTGATGTGTTGTGCTTAACAGAATATTCTTATTAATGCTCATTGCGAAATTGGTTATTATGATTTGAGCATTATTGACAATTGAAAGTTAGTGAATGAATCTCTTTAAATAATTTATTTAATACCAACAACTTCAAATTCCAAATTAGGAATATAGTAAATATGCAATAATCTTTAATTTATTTTAAACAAAAGAAAGGTAAAAAAAATGCATTGTTGTCTGACGCATTTAGATTTTTGAGTATTTTGTGCGAATATGATTACCACCAAATTTCGAGAATATTAATTCCTCCGAATATTCTTGAGCGTACGACTAAAACTTCTTTCAATCTGAGCGAATATTATAACCAAGAAATTTCAAGAATGTTAATTCCACCGAATATTCTTGAGCTTATTACACATCAAACGGTTGTTTAAAATACGGTTTGTGTTAAAATAAAAGCACTAAAACAACTAACAAAAATAATATATTAAAAATAATTGAGCTCATACTACTCAAGCATTTCATTGAATAAACAATCAAGAATATTTACTAAAATTCCAATTATTTCATTACCCTCTAATAAAAAAACCACTTCGGTTTCAGACAAAAAAAATACCTTTAACCTAAAATCAAATTTAAACCTAAAAAAAAAACCTCTCAATGTACCCCAAAACAAATCCCCCTCCAAAGAAACATCTCCGAGACCTGGATCTTCCTGAAAATTCAATCAACTCCCCGAATTAAACAACTAATTCTCCAAAGTGAATCTTAACCTCGTTAGGAGAATCCTCTTTGTTTGCGACGGCATAGCCCTCCGCTGTACCGCTCGCTATGTAATTGTTTGTTAGCGTTGACGGCACGGCTTTAATTAGGCGTGTATTTCTCGTAGCAATGCAGGGCAGAGTGTCTTCTCAAAGCTTTCGGAAAGTGAGTCAATTAAAGAAGAGAATGGCGCTCTATGGTGAAGAGAGCAGTTTTATGCATGTTTAATGCTTTGTCATTAAGTTGGTAGATATCCCATTGAAGTAGGAATTTATTTTTTTCCATTAAATCTACAAATTGTCGTAGAACTTATTTAATTTAATTAACTGATTCTAGTAAAAGTTAACAGACTTTGATTACCAATGAAATTAATGCCCCATAAAGACATTCATTATTAATGGATCAGTTGGATTTGATGCACGAGCAATTCGTTCACGTTCTATTTTTGGGGACATTTATGTTGAGCCCCTTTTATAGCAAGTTAAACGTGTGATAAATAAAGAATAAATGCAAAATGTGAATAAATAAAAAATGTAAAAATAATATATATAAAAAAAGGTGAAGACAATACAGAATCTCTTTTATTGCATAAGGCAATTCTAGATATCGAAAATGAGTAAATATTTAGCAAAAAAGGGCAACATCTAAATAAAGGCTTTCTAGTTTCAATGACTGCAATAATAATGATTAGAGCTTAATTCAAGACTAAAATAAATATTTTAACAAGGTTTTAAACTCTTCAAACATTACTTTATTAAAATCAAGTTATTCTTTATTATAATTGGATACTGTTACCAATTGAGGCCTGATGGCCGAGTGACTGGAACTCGGTGCCACAGTGTTCGATTCGCCATGGATGTTTGTATTGGTTCGGAATCCTTTTTAAATCATAAGTTCCGGTCCAATAGAACTACTACTACACCATACCACATCACTGTGCCTAGAGCTGAGTTGACCCTATACAATTTGGGAATGATGTGGGTGAGAAGTGTGACTAGGCTCCGTGACGTTCTTACAGTCATATGGGACAGGAATCTACGGCTTAAAGTGGATGCCGAACCACTACAAACATCCATGTTACAGCCAGGATTCGAACTCGAAACCTGGGGCACTAGCACCAGAGCGCTGACACTCGACCATTCCGGCCCCTGGTCCAATATGACTGTAGTGCTCTGGGGACGTATCCCTTCCCAGCAAAATGAAACATTTCTTGTTTCAGAGTCTACCAATACGCAAACTGCCATGGTCCAACATGGACTGTGTGTCGAGGAGAGGTAGTGTTAACATCCATAAAACATTTAACACTAAATATCCATTTTAGCACTAAACATATATTTTAATACTAACTCTCCGTGCCGCGGAGAGTTAGTGTTACTTAGTGTTAAACAAAAAACCAAAAAATGTTTGTTAAATAATTACAAAAAGTTTAACAAGTATTAGGTAGACATTACAGACTATTATATAAAAATAATTTGGCGTATTTAAGATATGCAATTACATGGTATTATCTAAGAGGGTTATTTCACTTCAACAACTAATAATTATGTGCCACAAGCTCTCAAAAAGAATATTACGGACTACTAAGATATCATTTAAACATAACCGTTCGCCTAAGATATCCTTTACTAAGATAACCTTTTGACTACTCTAAGATATCCTTTACTTTATATCTACTACCTCTAAAATATCCTTTAATAAAACAATTACAAAAATATAACAAAGCAAATATTAAAAAAAAATGCTTTGTTAAAAGATAAAACACACTACGTCAATTGTTTTCCATCCAGAAAAACCTATATAATAAGCATGGACATAAGCTGTTACAGTTTTACCATTGACAGTCACATAACAAAATGGAAATCGCCATTCCACTTATTAAATAAGCACTAACCATACAGCAAACCTTAAAATCCTAATTTATTCTAGCTATTGATACCGAATCCTACCTTCTTGTTAGCCAAAGATGAACAAGTAAAACAGCAGTTGGGGACATTTAAACGCATTTAACAGAGATTGGAAACTAATCATCCGTGTTACGACCATCCGATGAATTCTCATTTCGACTCGTAAAAATGAAATAAAATCTCCGGCAGTCCAAACCGCCATTATGGGCAAGAAAATGTCCCCATTTGCGAGAAACAAATCGCTTACAGGGTCGTTCATTAAAAAGAATGAAAAAGCTCTCCTCATTGGCTGATGGGAGCCACTCAAGCCCGTTCCTGCGTGATGGCAGCCATTGAGATCTCTTCTTGGAAAAGTGTTTTGCCATAAAGATTGTCACTATTGCCGATTTAAGCAGAATTCATCGGTAATCGTGCGAAAAGGAAAAGAACGATTTTCGAGCATTTAATCCTCTCGTTCACGAAATGCACCAATTATTTTAGGTAGGCATAATGTCAGAGAGAAATGTTAAAGGAATTGTTCAATACGGCAGCTTGTCGTCCGAGTGTATGTTTCGTTTTTAAAATGCTTTCGGAGATTCATAATTGATGAAGCGTAACTTAGTATTAAGTAAAAATATGGGCAGTGCTTTTTTGGCAATGTTTCCAAGAGGGAAATTGCTTTTGCAGAGTAGTACAATGACAGAAAATTTGTTTGATCACGACATAGAACAAATGATTTTTTTTTTTTCATGAATTACCAACAGATATGACCTACTTCCTTAATTTATTAATACTTTTTATTGGGTGGGAAAGAAACTTCGTCCCGTGTTAACCATGTACTAAAATGGCGAAAACCGCAATTATTTTCTTGCCAACACATTATTTTCATTAGTTGGTAAATATTATCAATGAACTTTAAAAAACAAAGATCCTCAAAAATGATTACAGCCATTTTCAGAGCCGAAATTAATAAATAATGCTTAAAGGAAATCCTTTTTGATTCTATTGTTAAATTAGGTTATAAAACATCTACAAAAACTGTAAATTAAAAACAGAAACATGCAAATTTGTTATAATTTTCCAAAAGTCGAAGAAAGAATGCATTTTTTTTTAATTTACGCAAACTGTCCTGAAAGAAAATATGTAAAAACATATCAAATTGGCTTGCATCATGGTAGACATCCATTAAAAATACAGTATTTACAAGCCAACGTTATTGTGAAGAATATATATTCAGTTT